>NJDC01002286.1:170366-197339 GCA_002245475.1 Calephelis virginiensis
ATTTAAAACGCACTGTCGTTTTTGCCTTAACTGTCATATATTTAAATTTGCCTTTCCTTTAAAAGTAGCCCTGTTTACACAAAAACCATTAATAGGGCAAGTACAGTAATTATCTGTAAAACGCTTAAGACTGATTTAAATGAAGATAAGATAAACATTGAAATGCAGAAAAAATCTGAACAAACGACATACATATGCTAATCTTTTAACGAGTATTGAAAACAGAAACATACCTAATTACTTTCCTGTCTGTTTTTTTTTCTTGGGTTTTCGATTTCGGCACCTCGTGGTCACGGATAAATTATAGACAATGCCAATGTAGAATTGATTAAAATTAATTATGAATTAAATATGAATGAAATATATGACGTAATGGTTGATTTAACTCCCCTGAATAAACTACGCCAACTATTTGGTAATAAGTTAATAAAGATATTATCTAATACTTTCTCGATAAGTAATACCATTTATTATGAGAGATAGGTAAGTATTTATTAAATATTCCATATTTGAAAAACTTATTTACTATTTAAGTTATTACGTGTCATACTTTTGCAACGCTGTTCTAAATATCATGTTTTTGAAGATGTCCGTATATTTTTTTAAGACAGTCGTTTACTTTTTGAATAACAATTTATTCATTAATGTAGATATTAATTATTGGTATCCTTATTTAGCATCGGGATACATAGAAACGTAAATTACCAATGTATTTTAGTTTACCAAAATTTCGAATCCAAACAGATTTAATTTACAACAAATAAAGTACATTGTAAGTTTAACTTCGTTAATACCAGTTAGAAAACTGAGGAACTGGTATCTAAAATATTTCATCCAAAAAGGTTGACCCAAAACGAAATTCTCATATGAAGCCTTGGGCGCGGCGGGTCGCAATTTTATAGTGGAATGCGTCAATTTAAAAGCTGGATACCGATGTTAAAATACATTTTCGCTTTCCGAGTCCTCATATTTCTTTCGCCTCGTGTTGGTTCAGATAACTTGTGAAGAATAGAAAATTTGCCTTCCTGCCAGGCAGCTAGTGTTCTCTACCGCATCTATCATAGGGAATGCTCTGAGGAATTGTTTGGTTTAATTCCAGCCGAGATTTCCGCCTTCGGACATCGCGTCAGAGCTTAAGGTATGATGCCCATCATCTCGATGCGTGGCGGTCTACAACTGTGCGATTCCGAAGACATTTGTTACCCCGTATAATACCTTTGTGGAATCAGTTACCGAGGGCGGTATTCCCAAACGATTAAGGCTTAGGAACCTTCAAGAAAAGAGCGTACTCATTCCTTAAGGGTCGGCAACGCATCTGTGATGCTCCTGGTGTTGCGGATGTCCGTGGGCGGAGGTGATCACTTTCCATCAGGTACCCACTTGCTCGTTTGTCTCCTCTTCTATAAAAAAGAAAACGAGTAAGGCTACATAGGAGAAACCAATATATTAAAAAACGAAAATAACATATCTTATTTTAACAAAGTAGTGAATTAATAAATATTTTTTAACAAAACTTTAGTTTATTTTTTAATTTTCCGAGATTTCCTCAAAATACCTTATTGTTTGTATAATGATCTTTTTTGTTTGTATTATTATTATAAGTTCATTTTATTAAACAAAGTACCCCGCTTGCGCTTGCTTGATAGTGGTAACCTCAGAAACTGCTGAAGGGAATTTCATACAGTTTAGATGTTTAAAGAAAGAATAATTAAGGGTTTGTATAAATTTATTTAAATATGGCGTTATTTGTTCAACGTGTTGAAAAAAAATTCGTCCATTGGAAGATGATGACAAAGACCCTAAACTGTAACAAAACTATGTATTGAAGATTGTATTATATGCATTTCTTATTATAATATTAGGAATTAGTTACGTCATAAATTTATTAAACCTATTTTTAATTCAATTCATTTATTGTTTGCCTGAAATAGTTTTACATGGTGTTATTAATAATACATTTAGAGCTTATTTCGCTAACATTAGCATTCAAACACTTATAAGGTAGTTACAATAAATAATATATTTTTTAATATTACAACACATAAATTCAAATAAAATTAACAATAATTATAATTTAACATATATATAAGCAATATCACAGTACGATATAATTTTCATCCACATTATATTGGCGTTTTTGTAAAAATATTTAGCAAAATATTCAGTTTCCGTATCATTGTGTTATGAATGTAATTATGTTATTAATAATTAATTATATATAAAACTTCCTCTTCAATCACTTTATCTATTAAAAAAACCGCAACAATCTCTGTTGCGTAGTTTTAAAGATTTAGGCATACAAAAGGACATAGGGACAGAGGAAGCGACTTTGTTTTATAGGTACTATGTAATAATAGCATGATGAGGTCTATTATTTATCTTTGTTATCTATATATAGCTCTGACAATGCTGCATAGTAACAAAAGAAACCGGTAGGCTAATATTTTATTGTTAAATTTTATTAAAACAGTTTTTTTTTTTAAATTTGAAAAATGAAGTTCTATCAATAGCCAACAATGAAAAGTGTAAATTAATATTTAACGCGACAATAAAACATTAGGTAAGTAAAATATATGGGTACATTACCAAGCTTTGTAACACCCAGATTCAAGCAATAAAATATTTTTTTTTCGTTTTCGTTCGTGTATTATTTACACGTTTAGAAATTATGTTTCAAACCACTCACAAAAGGAATTAGTTTTATTTTTGTCTTAACCACAGCGTATTGTCTTATGATAAATCACATTTTCACCAGTACCGTAGGAGGACATAAAATACTAAGATAGTCATGTACGGTAAAAATAAAGTTTACTTAAACTTTAGTACTTTTGATATGGGTTTAAACGTAATATGTAGCGAAGTAAGGTATTTTGCTGGTCACCTCGCTTTGACTTTGACACATCGCTGACAACTTCGATGCCCTTAAGCATTCGCTTTCTTGTCTATTTGCTATGACATATTTTAAACATCCTTCTCACAAGTTTGTTACAAACCACCAATACTAGTTCAAAAAAATCCTGTTACAATAAATAATTCAATGTAGACAAAATTTTGGCCTAAAGCCACTTATAGCTCCTCTCAAAACATTATTTCAACAAAAGCGACCCAAGACGAATTACATAACGGTCCTAGTTTTGTCCCAGAAAGAAAATTGTTAAGGTTTCCCAACGAAAACATCGGAGCGTATTTCAGCGGCCATTTTGTGACATTCATGTCAATTATCCGGGTGTTTTCCAGGGCGACGATTGCGGCCAATGGCCACCATTTAGGAGTGAGGACGCCGGCCCTGTAATGCCGTACATTTTGTCTGTCATCAGTTATGTACGAGTATGCGCGTTATAAAAGGAAGACCGTTCAAGCGATCCCACGTTTAATGTCTGAATTAGAAAACAGATGCTCTGTCGCCCCAATTGCAAATTAATGTTCTTTTTTGCGTCTCGTTTTCGTCCGTTAATTGAATGTAAGTGGCCTTCTATGTATGAAAAAGGTTTTCATTTTACATTTACATGCTTACAGTTGACTTGTTTTTATGATTTGACCTATTTTTGAAAAATGGGTATTACTGTATAACTACGCATTAAGAGTAAAGTCTATTCAGAGTAAGTTTAATTATATGGTCATTAGTGTTCAATTAGAATTTATTATACCAAACAATACTTGTGTACACTCATGAATTTGTATCATAGCAAATAAGCTCACGGCTGTCCTAATGGTAAGGATAACCGAAGCCTGTAGAAACAGTTGGTGTTGTAGGTGGTTCGTCGCTGTCCTGTAGCCAGGGTGTTAAGCCAAATGTCTGCCAGCTATTACAGCGGCAGGAGGAGGTAAAGCTATGGATCCCTACTTGGACGAGTTGCAGGACAGAACCCATCCACCAGTGGTGTTTTTGGTAATGTATGTTTACCTTTGGTCGCTCTTTACGAGCTGCTTAGCAGAAATTTTCTATACTACTCTGGAGACCTGGACTAATACCGGGAAAAATAATATGCACTATAAAAATATTACTAATATTAATATGCATGTATTATGTGATACCTAGTTAATAACTGAATTTCAGACAGGGGAAAAAATAGCCAGTTTAGTTGCCTCTTCACACCGACTAATTTTAGAACCCTTGTTATTCTAATATTCTTTCATTTCTTATAGCTTTGCATACATATTTTCACGCTAAGTCCCTTAGGGAGAGGCAGAGAGTATCGAGTGGCAAATTTCACAATCCTTGCAGATCTTTCTGGCTTTCTCCACATTCATTATCCTTTTCATACAAACACGCCAGTTTCGGAGATTCTTAATTTTTGTAACTTTTTCCAATCTAATGTTAAAAGTGTTTGTCTGCCAACTCTTCAAAAAATTTTATCCGCCGTTTGACATTTACAACATTTTATGAAATGAAAATAATAGTGTTGGAAAATCCATTTTTATGATTATTTTTGTCTTTTCATAGATTACTCATTTTTTTTATCTTTTTAGTTGACACAATTTTTTTCCAAAACTGTCTTCCTGATTTATCAGATGCTTATTCCCACTATACTATCCCCACATATTATTAAATCCTCCCAAATCCCAATGACTAACAATATAAGAATGTGTAAATCAAAGGACGCGACATTATACGATTTTATTTTAGCAAAAAAGCTCCATATAGCACGCGGAATCGTTTTTGTGAAAACAACCGTGGCAATAAAGGGTCTTATTGTTATCCTTTGAATTTATATCCAGATATTATCGCTCTCATAAATTCCTAGCACTTACAATTTCTTCTAAATCGAGAGCTTAACAATACATAATATACCTATTCGGGCGTATGTGGTTTTAAGATTGTGACTATTAGTTTGGCCATCGCTCTGTATGAATGTCTTGTTTTTCTACTGAGACAATTTATAAATATATTCCTGGATTAGTTACATAAGCTAATGATTAAGTTTAGCATTATTGTACTTATTAACTTATTTATACTTATATTAATTACAGTATTTTTTTTATTATAACAAACATTTGCTTTTAGTTAATTTAAATAAACATTGTTTTGTAATTGTAAAGATAAGTTACCATGAGTCTTGTTGACATTATCAACGAATTTTTATCTTGTTCTTCTGATTGTAGCGATATGTGCCACTTACCTTCTACCACCATATTTACCTTTATAAATCCGTACCTTCCATTACTTTAATTACAGACCTAAAACCTTTACCTTTACCTTTATTTGTTCCTCCAGGTTCCTACAGTTATTTGTTTACCGTTACCTGGAGGAACAAATAAAGGTATGTATGGTGGTAGAAGGTAAGTGTCACATATCGCTACATGACAATGACTTCAAAAGTATTGACAGTGATGATAATTTTTCTTCTCTCTAATTGCATCATCGAATTCATACGGTCTTGACTCCATTTTCAAAAGATTTTAATAATGTACACATTAATGCACAGAGTGCTCATTATAGTGCCCTTCTTACCATAATCAATAGTTACCCTGTTGATTCTGTTCTTATATCTCAATCTTTTCTCGAACCTCGTAAATTGTCCTACCAATATTTGCTACTTGGCTTCAACCAAAACCATCTCCAGTTTGACGCAACTTTCATATCAAAAATTAAAAAAAATATAAGTTTGCTATGTCTTTTATTCGCCCAAATCATATGTCACTAGTTGCCTTATATCTGAACCCCTTTAGACTTACTTTCAAATTATACGGGCTATACTTTTTCAAGTAAACTATATACAAATTCGGGTTTGCTATGTATCTATGGAAGTCCCACGTCTTATAACGTAATTATATACTCTTTGACCACCTCTACCACATTTTCCCAAATTTTAGAATTAATTACTGTTTATCCAATGGTGAGAATGACTTGCTATTCTGTAAATATTAAAATAAGAAAACAGGGAACGATTAGATTAATTGTTTTAATCTTAACGACGACTTATAACGGACGAATTATAACTATCTAAAATTACGCATCAATACTATATCAATACGCATTATTATGCACTAGCTGCTACCTGCGGCTTCGCCCGCGTTTTCACAGAAACCCGGTGTGCGATCGGGATTAAAAATAGCCTATATGTTAATCCAGGTCACAATCTATCTGTCTTCTAAATTTCAGACAAATCCGTTCAGCCATTCGAGCGTGAAAGAGTAACAAACATCCATACATCCATACTTACAAACTTTCGCATTTATAATATTAATAGGATAACTCGAAAACTGTTCATAAGATCTTGATAATCTTTAAATAGGTACTAGCTTTCAATTAAAAATAATAAAAGTTAGTAAGTAAGTATATTCACGCCCATATCCCCAAAGGCGTAGGCGGATGCACAACCAGGGCACCCACGACTAGCCGAAGACACTAACACCCGTATTCAAGAAGTTTACTTGGCTAATTAATGAAATAACGCTGAGCAAAGTACGACATTTAGCTATGTCATCGTACTTCGCACAGCGTTTTTTCATTACTTAGCCAAGTAAGTTTCTTGAATACGGGTGTAAGTCCCACACACTTACACTTACACTTAGTGTCTTCGGCTAGTCGTGGGTGCCCTGGTTGTGCCTCTGCCTACCACTTCGGGGATATGGGCGTGAAGATACTTTTTTTTAAAGTCCCACAATGTAATAGGTGGCAGGCCCAATCCCAGACATGCCCGACCCGGGGATTAAACCCGGACCCGGACCTCAAGAAGTCTAGTCCGACGCCAGACCGATAGACCACAGAGGCGAGGAAAAGAATAATCAAAATTTATTTATCTACATAAAAGAAAAATTAAAAATACAGACAAATTGAAAGCCTCTTTCTTTTTTAAGTCGATTTGAAAGAGAAAAAAAAATTTGTTGTTTAATTGATTAATCGTGATTGCGATAAGTAGAAGGCACCCACGATTAGCCGAAGACATGACCCACAATGTGATAAGTGGCGAGTCTGCCGCCAACCGAACATATATCCTATTTCCGGCAACATTGTTTTTATTAGAAAATTGAAAACATACAATTTCTTTTTTTGCCTGACCCGTGGATCAGGCAGCAAAATTAATAAGTAAGTGTTTATGGTACCAAACGATAGTCGTTCGCTTAATTTAAAAATAAAAATGTATTAATCTAATATATAAAATTCTCGTGTCACGGGATTCGAACTTGAACTCTTCCGAAACGGCTCTAACGATTCTCACGAAATTTTGTGAGCATATTGAGTAGGTCTGAGAATCGGCGAACATCTATTTTTCATCGCCCTAAATGTTAAGGGTGGTCCACCCCTAAATTTTTTTTTGTAATTTTCAGAAAAAAAAAATTATTTTTTTATGATACAGCATATAAAAGTACATAAAACCCTAAATTTTCAACTCTTTTATCACCAACCCTCATTTTTAATAGTCATTTTAGTAATTTAATCATTTTTTATTCCGGGTCGATAACTGATCAATCGTCAAATGACGACAATAATTAAATAATTAGTTATATAGCAAAACAACGTTTGCCGGATCAGCTAGTAGCATTATAAATATTTCGGTCAAATGTAACTACATTGTTTCTTTTGTATAAGCGAGCGAGCACACGGGTCACCGATAGTTAGAGACAGTCGTGGTCAGTGGACAACATCGATCGATTCTCGATCGATCGATTGATTATCGATATCATGTGGTAGGAAGATTGAGAATACTGTGAAAGTCTACTGGCTTCCCTACCCTACGGAATGGAACGTGGCAGAGTCATCGTCTTAGTAAAGGTAGTAATGGTGACAGATGTAAATAAACCTTTATTTTGCTAATTCCGCGTAAGCAGTGTACCTGTTGTGGCAAATAATCCTCCAAACGACACAGAATGTGACAAGCCTAACTGATGTTCCCACCACCCACCTCCGCGACCAGAACACGAATATAGGAAGAGTTCGGGAAACAAAAACCACTTGTCACGTCCTTCGCCAACTTTGTCGAAGCACTCAACACAAAGAACACCAAATCGCACTCGACGTACGTTTCGCCTCTACACCGAGGCATCTTCAGGAATTCAACCGTACCGTACAAACGAACACATATCCAACGACGACGCACGACACTCGTTGAACGATTGTCGTTTGGAGCATTATTTGCCACAATAGTTACATCTGTTATAATGAATTTCCGCAAAGTAACGCCTGATTCAATAAAAAAAATAGTAATGGTGGTCTAAGTAGCTAAGCATTGTTATAGCCAGATCTTGTTGCTAATGATTATTTTAAACCTATGATGGCCATTTACGAGCGGGTTCATAAGGAGGCATATATTATGGTCTATTCTGACATTATTGACATTGCTGACATTACTATTGACGTTGCTGACATTGGGCATAATGAAGTGTAAAATCTTTTTATTACAAGTTATTAGTAAATGGAATATATATAATAATCTTGATCCCAAAATATATTCCTTTGAAAGGTGTTGGTGACATTGAGATATATCTCCTTGCGGATTATAATAACAAAATTATATCCCTACGAGTGCTTCTAGTGCTCCAGCTGAATATATTTTTATTTATTTTATACCCTTTGGTGAAGCCCCTTGATCACTGCTGACTTCACGAATAAAATAAAGAAGAGTCGTTTTTATGTTTTGTTATGTCTTTTATGTTATGTTTATATTATTAAATTTATGTTAATCTTAATAATTACAAAATACTGTGGAATCATTGCAATCGCCTCTATTGTGACGCTATAACTTTACGTGTGTTATAATATGATATATTATAATTCTTGAAGAAAGTGGCTCCACTGGGTAGCAAGTGTGGGCAAACTTACCTGAAACTCGTGTTCAAGTGCTGTAAAAGATATAAAAGGCACTTGTAAAATAACTTACTTAGTCCTTTTGTTTGATCAAATAACTTGAACGACTTCACACAATTTACTTGCAATCGATCGAACTTTTAAATCCAATCGAAGTTACTATTTATTTTAAAGAAATCTTGGATATAGAAATTAAATGAGTGAATTGAGTATCTGTCAAAGAAATTAAAAGTTAAACTTCGCAATCGGACAAAGTTATTGGGAGGTGTGTGATGTCATCCTTATACCCTTAACTCAAGTATATAATTTGCATTTAAATTAGAACAATAAAAAACACTATCTTACGTGATAAATGAAGACAAAGTATTAAATGAAATTTCTTAAAGGTGGAAACAATGTTCTCGCATCAGAAGTCCCTCTTGCGAGTCGGTGCGTAAATTCTTAAGAGGGTATAATTTGCTACATTAGGACGAAAAACCGCAACCTGAGAAACCGCAGCTGCGACGGTGGCGCCCTCTGCATAAGGAATGAAGCGCGGTCCACACGTAACGACGGCAATTTATATGTGAACTAACATTTACCCATGGTTTCCGATTTCAATTTACATTCTGGGACGTGTGACAAAATCAAGTTGTTTCTCATCGTTTCCTAGACCTTTCCCTTGTTTAGTGAAGGAGCACGACATCATTATCTAAGATTGTATTCTTTTTCAGCATCGACAAATAATCGGACTAAATTCTTGATGGTAAAAAAGTGTTTGTTGTATATAGACATCAAACGTGTTATTGAAATATTTTTATTAACCTTAATATCTAAGTTCTTTAACTAATATAGTGTATAAACTAATAAGTTATTTTGAGTTTTCACTAAATATCTCTTGCTGTGCTGTTCCTTTGACATTAACTTCGCTACGGGTATTATTGGCGGTCCCATAGCAGCGCGCAGTCGCTGCGCGTCACGCTTTACATAATTAATTTGCTTGTTTAGCGCCATCTTAAAATTCCTTAGATACCGGTATACATTAAACTTATTACTATTATTTCATATCTTTTTCTGCCGGTTTAACTTTTAAGTTAAAGTTTTTATTATAGCCATGAAACGTGAAATCGTTATCAACTTTTACATTTTTTTCAGTATCGTAAGGCAAACAAATTAAACTGTGTTCTAGGTGTTGATAAACACGTTTCACCTATTGTATAACATTAATGATGCTATATCAAGCAGTATAGAAGTTAAGTTCGTCTAAGTAAGATACTAACTACATTATCATCCAAAAAATACGACAATCCCAGCACTGGTATTTTAATGAATTAAAATAAATAAACGCCTAGCCAATCCTAATTCTATATCTTACCCGTCCTAGCGAACCGTTGCCAGATCTCAACCACACAATGTGATCAGTAACAAATAAATGATGCGGCTTCTCAACCTTAAAATTATTATGTATCTTGCAATACGATACAATAACATTCTATTACGCACTGAATATTAAAAAAATACAAATACATCTAATGAAACTGCCCGGTACGTGCTTCGCTACGTATATGAAACGTATAACAAAACAAATAAAGAAAAAACAACTGGAAAAAATTCAAGACAGCACAATCCTCATCTGAAAAAAATTTCAATTTGACAGAAAATAACCATTAACAAAACTATCCTTACTTATTGAATTCATTTGCTACAAAAAATGTGATAAATTAAGAACTGTTCCAGCAATTTTATGCAAACTTCACATATGCCATCTACTAAATAGTCCAAACAAAACCCAAACATTTGGTTTGGATAGGTGAGCCCGTTCTTGAGTTATAAAATTACAACGAAAAGTGGCATTCATTTTTATATATTTAGAAGAGACACAAAGACGGCTTTGTCACCAAATCTGCAATTTCATCCAAGCAACTTTCTGGTATGGAACAATATTTAGAGTGCTACTGTGCAGTGGTGCTCTCAAAAACATTAAAAAAATACGTCCTGAAATGGATGAAATAAACTGTCTAAAAGCAGAAGCTTCTTTTAAATAGAGTTCTGATTGTAAAAACTAACAATAAAAGTTAAATACAACCCAATTGCAGTGGATGCAGAATGTAACTTCCACATATTTCTGAAGTATTGATATTAGTGCTCTCTTGATAGCTACAGAAAGCCTCTTTGCTTGCGAGGTAAAAATACTGCTACAGTAGCAAGAATTTCTAGACTACTCTTACTTCACTGTTACAAAACTTAAATCTCTCCTTTAAATAAGTTTAATAAGCAGTAGATTAAACTAGAAGAATATTTAATGTTATTGGTTTCAAAAGCAACAGTTTGGCCCCTAACTAAAGTTGTTGCGAGTAACAATAACAATAATTTTACTCGTTATGTTCTCTGTATTGGTTTTGGTCTTTATAACATAATGACCACACAACCGCAATGCACTTGTAACGTTTATGGTGTCTATAAATCACGGTCATCTCTTATCATCAGAAGCTAACTAATTTTCCGCTGTTTGTTGCGTATATAGCAATAAAAAGGCTAAATCTTTTGCAATAAATATCTTTGCAATGAATAGCTCTCTCTTGAAATAATTTGTCTAACCGTTCGTATGCCGTACAATTTTTATTTTAGCATTGCACTTATGCAGATAGTTTTCCTAACGGAAAAATTTGCGTTACTTTTAGTATTACCATGCCTTTAAACACTAAAGGATTTGGTTAACGTTATAGCAGTTTGGGAGTTAGACCTCTTTTGTCAGTAAGTTTTCCTGCTCCCTTACTGTCATGTGCGCTGATCTTGTCGGCAAAATTAGGTAAAGCTGAAGTCCAGTCTTGTCATGGTTAAGGCGTTAATGGCAAAAGAATCTTCGCTCTCCACATAAGAGCAGCATTGTAGGTGAGTATTCGGCAAGACGGTGAGATTTCTAGTTGAAAGGATAATTGCATTTGTTTATTAAATTATAGTTTACTAGAGACCAAATCCAGCCCGGCTTCGATCGGGTAATAGAACTTATATTAAAAATAAAGTTAAAAGTTACGAGACGACAAATTGCTTATATACCTATTCAGATTCCAGTCATCAAAACGCGCGTTATATAGCGGTCAGTAGAAGAAGCGAGAAATGAGAATTGCTGACGGAGAGGCCCGCGTCACATCGCGAGGACGTTACAGTAAGCAAAATAAATATGTGACTGACTGTAGGTACACGTTTTCCATCGATTTTGTGACCGGTATTTTTAAAATTTTGCTATAAATTCTAAGTAATTAAAAAAAAATTGCAATATATTATGCATGAAATACTTGAGGTGATTATTACATTAAAAAAAAGAAAAGTATCTTCACGCCCATATCCCCGAAGGGGTAGGCAGAGGCACAACCAAGGCACCCACGACTAGCCGAAGACACTAAGTCCCACAATGTGATAGGTGCCAAGCCTATCGCCAACCGGACACATTTCCAATCCCGACCAACATTTTTTTATTAGAAAGTTAGAAAAATCCAATTTTCTTTGTGTTGGCCGACCCGGGATTCGAACCCGGGACCTCACGCAGTCAAGTCTAACACCCGGACCGCTAGACCACAGAGGCGACTTATTTATTACATTTAATTATTTATTACATTATTTTATTATTTTGACATTTAATTACTTGAGGTGATTATTACATTTAATTTGATAAAGGTTATTTTTACTATTTGCGTTTAAACAATTACAATTACCAACCAGCAACCAATTCTTAAAAATGAAAAACGGGTATAGTCAGTCATCCTTAAATGGTAGATGCCTACCATCATTGACTTTTTGCCATTATACATTGTTATGTTTAAACTACTACTACTAATTTATCGTCTTATTATTACACACAGATTAAATTATTCCAAGGTTGGTATTGTAATTTTCATTACAATGTAATACATACAACGAGTATAATGTCAACTTAATTTTGCTCCTAACCTAGTCCACGTTTATTAATAATACGGCAAGGGTTTTTGATAGCGTTTTAATGAAAACTCCTAACGGTCATAAATTTTTCAGACATGTTCATGTGTGATAAACAATTTCATACTTTTTTTTATTTCTATTATGAGATACCGAACAAAAAAACGACTCTTCTGGTGAAAAAAGACAACCGTCGACTATTAGACACCACATACCTTCCTAGCATCGTCGCCGCTGATATCAAACCCAAAACATTCCCATTTTTAGAAGTTACGAAGGAATAATGTATAAAAGTATCTTCAGTATCTTCATGTATAAAAATAGTATCTTCATGTATAAAAAATAACGATATAGCCGTATTATGGTAATTGATAGCAATTTAAAATAATCTATTATTTTAACGGTGTTTTCATCACAAGTATTTAATTTTAAACATAATCCGTCCGTTAAGCAGTTTTAATTAAAAATAGCCGCAATAAAATAAAGATTCAAATATTACCTAAATAATAAAAGCTAACGTTAGAAAATTAGTAATTCCTTTTGATCTTCAAGCAAGAAATACTTCTAAAACGAGACATAATTTGGAAGTGGCGAATCGTAGACTGTGGTATTTCTACCTTATACATTCATCTCACGCCCCGTCTTGTTGTGATACTGTTAATTAATTGAATTTACTGTCAATTAGCCGAGGATTCAAAGAAACACTAACATTTGGGTTGGTTGATTTGAATGAAAATAACAGGATAATAATGCTTTGATATCTGTGTAAACTAATAAATCAACGAATTACGAATACAGAGTGTAGACGAATACATTGTCACTTGGATTCGTATTAAATTAATTGTGTTGTCTGTTGATGCGTTAGGTTATACATAAGATCAGGCATAAATACTTTTAGTAATGTGCAAAACCTAAAATGACAAAGGAGTTTAATTTAACATTTTATTAAAAATCAGGTTTCATTTTATAAATTTAATATCGGTTGGCTTCTACGATTCGAATGAAATTTGACATAGAGTAAGTAAAAAATTCGAGATCAGTTCCACAACCCTTTTTATACAGGTCTATGTCTTGATTTTCTCGGGAATGTGAAAAACCTATAAAAAGCGGACACAACCGCGATAAGTTCCTAATATATGAGCATTACCCCCACTTTCAACTACATACAATAAAATACGGTTTTCAATATTATTTAGAGAACCTCATATTCTTTTTTCAAAAAAACTACACATGGTTTTACGTGTGATTAACATTTAATTTGACGTAAAAATGACCTTTAAATAAAACGTGAAATGAATTCGTTTACGAAGCGTCACGGTACTCAGATCATTGAATATAGATGAGGGATCAAGGAAAAATTACGATTTATCCATAAAATTTTTGCTTTGCGAAGAAATTCCTCTTCGTCGTTTGCATGTCTTAAGACTATCTTTGTGAGAGCATAAAATTTAAAAATTCCTTTTCATAATCAACATCTCGGCAGCAAAGATTGAAATCAAAGTGATGATGTGCTGAAAAACTTTGTATTTCACCCGACTATAAGAGGCGTAAGCACGTTTACTTTTTTGAAATCAATTACGTATTGTTTTCAAAAAATGTATGTGTGTGTTTTTTTGTAAATGTTTGTGAATATAATATTTTTTTTATAAATATCATTGTTTCGGTATATTTGTATGAAATCGAGAATTAATTCTATATTGTAAAATATTTCAGTGGTTGAAATTCTAATGTCGTAGGTTTTGTTTCAATGAACTAGTTACTCCAGCAGATGACACCTGAGGTTTCTCAGAAAGTTATAACTGAAATTCTGCACTAAACGAATACGTCATAGTTTTGGTGAATGACTCAGAATTTCGGCAGAATCTTTCTTAGATTACTAAGTACATTTTAATAACATACATACATCATTCATACATCATTCAGTAAGTTTATACTATAGGTTATTGGGATCGCGTGTCTGGTAACTTAATTCGACATACATAAGTAGTATGTGTTTTAATAACTACTTTTCATATCTTTCTATGAATCCTGCTCCTAATATAAGACTAATATTAATACCCGTATTTTCAATACCAAGTAATTTCAATAACCCGTGAAAACATAACCGTAGTATTAATAGCTAAAAACCATATCGATCACGTTAGTTTTCAAACAAGAAAACCCATATCGAAATTGATTGGTTCTTTGAAGAGTTATGACGCCACAGACATACACGCACACACATATTCTCAAACTTATAACACCCCTTATTTTCTTACGGTTACTGAATACAAAAATGTTAAAAAAACCTTGAGCATCAATAAATCTTAACTCTTTCCATCTATAAACATTTCACAAAATCAGGTCAATTGTATCCAAAAACAGATTAGGAAGTATCACAACATACTGCAAACCGTGAGATTCAAATTTATAAATTACCATATAAATCGAAAAGATGTACCCTAAATAAGATCAAAAGAATTTGTCCAAAGCCAGGGTTTGCTGATGAGTGTTTATAGCGTGGGTAACAGGGAAAATGTGCCCGAGGACTTAAGATACACTGCCTAATTTGCAATTCGTACATTTTGATCGGAAAACTTTATAATGTCTACTTAAATACCAAAATGTGTTTTAGAAACTATCAGGCTTATACACAAACGTTGTTTAACTTTTAATAATAATATTTTCATTATATTTAAGCCAACAGGTTTCGCTATTTAAGCATCGTCAGGGCTATAACAATCAAGGGCTACAATAAACAAAAAATTGTTTTAATTATCAATTTAAACAATATTAAAAAAAATCTATAATAACTACCCGCGTTAACGGGTAAGAAAGAGATTAACGATTTTGTCACGGGACTTGAATCCTCAGTAGCACAATTGGTTAGAGCATTCGTCGGCTTGAGACGAAAGGTTATAGGTTCAAATCCCGTCTGGGGCGAAATTTTTTCTTCCTTTAAAATTTATAGAATATTAAAAAAAATCATAAACGCTTTTTAAAAGCTTAATCAACTAGATGGCAGAGTAAATTTCAAACCACTCCTTGCTCGTGGTAGCCTGGTGGTGCTACCAGTTGTACCACGGTGATTATTTTTGCCCGTAGAACTACTATTCTGTCTGGTAGTACTATGAAAGATTTTGCATTACAAATGGTGCTAGTTAAAAGCAGAGATAGTACCTGATTTAGCAAAAAAAGAGATATCAATATGTTATCATACACTATATTATTCAGTGTTTATACCTATGTAGAACCGATGGACTATTATTATTATGCTTTAGCTAGGAAAATTCAGACTGCTTTTGCATGTGTTTGATATTTTCCATTGCGCTTGGTAAAACTTTCAAATATTCATATTTTAAATGAAGAAACACTTATACTGTTTTACTTATTACTTATAATTTATTACTTTATAAATAGGCTACCGGTTTCGCTTATGACAGCACCATCAGGGCTAGAACTTAAACTACTAAACAATATTTTTATAAAATAAACGCTGTTGCATATGTTTTAATGTTAATAATTAAAGGTCTACTTTCTATCCTGATGACAACAACTGAACGAAACAAAAACAATTAACAGACACACACCAATTCACAACACATTAAATCTGAAAGTGAAATACCTATATCCAAGGAAGTAATTTATCCAATACGTAGAAAAGATTTGGATGAAAGAAAAAATAATTGGAGTAAGCGTTTTTGCAAATGCCAAAAAACTAATACTAATATGCCAAAAAACTGAAAAAACTATGCTAAAAAACTAAAACTAAAAAAACTATGCCAAAAAACTAAAACTAATAATAATAGCCCTCCAAAATTAATCGAGTTATGAAAAAAATTACTACACATAAAGAGGTGAATCAATTTTAGAATTGAAATATAAATTAAGTACTAAAAGGAAAACTATATAAAATAAATTCCCGTCCCGTCCCGTCCCGTAAATAATATCCCGTCGTGACCACGGCCTATGCAACTAGGCCGAAATATCGACAAATAAAATAAAAAGAGATCGTGAGTATCCCGTATAAATAATTAAAAATGTTAAAATAAATTCGACAACATAATAAGACACAATCAGATGCAACTGAAACACAATAGCAAAATTCTGTCGGTTGTAGTAAAAAAATATTCTGTATATGATGCACTAAATAATATATGTGTTTTTAGGCACTATCCTTGTTTATAAGTAGCACCAAGGGTAATGCAAAATCTCCGGTGGTACTACCATTAGAACTACCGGCAGTTACCACAGGAAAGGAGTGTTTCAAATAGCTAACATGTGCGATGCCAAAATACAGCTAATAACTATTTAATCTAGCTTATTTGAGTATTCTTGTAAGATTTCCCTGCGTGTATTGAAATATTTTGATTTCAGTGAAGTTTGAACGGGGTAGGTATATTGGATTTGTAACAATATAGGTAGGTACCTAATAGCAGTTCAACAACGGATGGAATTATAAAATAACACCCAAATTAAACGCTATAACCTGTGTCGTGTAGCCGAATAAAGCCGAGCATAAAAGACATGCGACAACAACCGATGTTTAGATAATGTTCATAATCATAATATTAATACGTGAAGTAAAAATTTTGGACCCCTTTTTACGAAAATTGGGTGAACGGAGGAGTATGAAATTTGGCACACTTATAGTTTAGGTGTTGAAAAAGTGCAGAACACTAATATTTTTTAATGTTAATGTTTATAAAGTGCATTAATTAAAAAAATAAAACATTACACGTACTACCATGCATTTGACACACACAAACAAATATATTGATGATAACGATAAAAGACCACAGTTGGCGCACAAACTATAATCATACAGTTTGGAAACAAAGTCTTGAGAAATGAAGATGGCGTTCTTATCAACTAGATATTAAAATGTGGTCATCGCATTATGCCTGAACGGATAGACCAATTTTGGTATTTTTTTATTGTGTTAGTTATTGTCAGAAGAAGCTTCCTGTAAAAAGAAAAACCGGGAAAGGAAAAATAGTACTTTATTTTTTCCATTTAAACTGTTAGTAGCTGTCAATGTCAAGCGTGTATGAAGTTTGCCGGGTCAAATATTATGATTTATGATGGCGATGGTCGATGGTTGACATGAACGAGCCAATATACAGCAGGTACCGAGGCAGTTGTGATTACAATATCATAATAGATTTCTGATAATGATAGTTACAAGTCAGGCGACCTATCATACATTTGCAAAAAACTAATCCTTATGTTTGTTTATATTTTTCCTTTGCGGTCAGACAGACATGATAATGTTAAACTAGTCAAATTTCCAAGGTATTTAAGATAAGTATTTAATAAAACTATATCACCTTTTTATACATTTTAAAGAAGTAAAAATTTCACCTTCTAAACTAATCTCTCTAAACACATCCTTCCATACTTTCGTCGTTCGCTGATGAATGAAATGACGAAATTTTTAATGTATTTCTTACCGATTATGTCGTTAGTTATGACTTATATGACCTGTAATGACATAGTCCTGTGTGATTGTGGATGAAATTAACATTTTATATTTTTATGAAATTATGAAATGTGAATTTCATCTGCAATTATATGCTAGCGGGATGCCTGCTACAATATCACACTATTTAGGCTGAATTTTATTACAGAAAACGTATCACGTTTCTTATTTTATTTTTGCTTATTTAAAAGAAAACGCATGTGTGCAAATATTTACAGCCACTTCTCATATAGCTATTTACTTTTTGTTCCGAGAAGTCAACTTGTAAGTCGCAGTTTTAATGCTTGTGATCCTACAATATATTTTTGCGAAAGTATGCAACTAAAGAAAATTTCGAAATTTTAATTTATCTTCCGTTATTTTGTTTTAAAAATGAAGAGGCAAGGAGAACTGTGAGTGCATTGGTGTAATCATTCCTATTTTAATTTGAGATTGAATGAAACAAAAAAATTGTACAATGGTTTTTAGATGAAGTTTAAGATTTAACTACTTAACTAACCAATATAGAGATAGTAACAAAGATTCGTAAATAACAGGAGTCCGCCTCACGTAGATATCGTAGTTGTTTATCTATAAAAGAAATAAACTAAGCTATTACTCAACATAAACACTGATAGTCAGGAAATCATTTACGTAAACACTACTATGTTATATTCGGGTGCCACGGAAATATACACCCTAAATTAAGGGTTGTAACGTTTGTTTTCAACTTGCAATTATACAAAGACGATCCAATTAAGAGTTCTTTTGACTTTCTTTGTTGAACGATAGCTATAATCATTACGGTTAAGTGTTATGTCTTTCGAAGGTACCCTTTATATGAACCATATACATTCCATTCGATTGGTTCGGTACTTTTGGATCCTAAACCATTTTCATCTTCCAAAGTTATGGCAGTGATAAAATCATATCCGTTTATGTGCGTAGGCGTAAAGCATGAAAATAAGAAAATGAGATCTCAAGATCGGGTAATGTTGAAAATGCATTACAATCATTATGCTTCACATACGCAGGCATGAATTCATAATTTATTGAGTATAATTTCAGTTAATAATTGTATTATAAAGTAAATGAAAATAGTAAAATAAATTATAATAATAGTAAAAGAGTACTTTTTAAGTAGTTTGTAGGAGACACTTTCCCACTTTCCAATTGATACTTACTGTGATATAACCTAATCACGCGTCAACTTTCAATTTTAGATATAAATCAATTTTGAATAAGCATTCAATTTTAGATGATGAAAACCGTCTTTTGTAAATACCTTCCTACTGACAAAAAATTAGAAGCAATCTAAAATAAAAAATGAAAAAGTTTAAATAAATTAGAGCAGAATTCAAAATGTATCTTCGTAGCAGTCTTAATTTGAAAAAAATCGTCGAACCTAATACGCTAAAATAAATGTTTCCTTCAGTCTTCATTTTAAACTTTACTTACACAGTAATCTGCTAAAGCTACCCGAAAATGTCAATACCTATTTAACTTTTTGATTTTTTTTGTCGCTTATGATATTACTTATGATTAATAAGTCTAATCAATACAATTTTGAAGAATAAAAAATGTAACATACAAATACATTAACGTATTCGTATATCGTAATTTTAAATATTTATAATATTTCATCAAATTGTATCGCAATAAAAGAGGAATTAGTCATTGAAAATTAAAGATTAGTTTAAAAGTAAAACTAAAACCACTTTGCAATATCAAACCGACATTAAGACCATGAGAATAAATCTGAGTGCTCTCAAAAACTAATAGAACATTATAAATGCGATCAAACATTGAAATATTATCTCTAGTGCCAGTAAATCACTTATTCGATAGAAATTCTTTCTGCTTAACTCGTAAATCACGATTCTGTATAAATATAGTGGCGGCTACGGTTTTCTTTATTTCCACGTTTTTATATAAGCCGAGTGCGGATAAAGGATGGTTTATTTACCTACATGAATATATATTCATACTGGGATTTTGTTTTTCGGAATATATTCTCAGGGTTGTAGATATTTTGAATTATGTTAACGTTCACAGTATTACGAGTTTTAGTCAATTTTCAAGTTACAAGTAAGTGACAATTCCGCAGTTCCATTCCCGCAATTGCTAAAACTCGGCCGAAACCGCTCGTAATTATTACAAAAAATATTTCAATCAATTCTGGTTTTGCAAAAAAGATATTACAAAACTTTAAAAAAATACTTATCACGATTATGACGCCAAGTTTGTGAAAGCGGCTAACATGCCTTTAATTCCTAATTTAAAAATGATTTCTTAACATGAATCCATTTATTTATTTTGTAATGTAGCTTAAAATAACAGTTGCTTCTTTGTTGTTCGAGAATCCTTCGAATCAAAGATTTCTTTCTTAATTCGATAACTGACTCATTGAACTGTACATGTAAAGTTTAAGTGTGAGTTTAAACTTATTGAATTGATTAAGGGTAAAACGCCTTTACTTTGTTTTGGAGTACTACTGTTGCGGCAGATGAGTTGCGATCAATTTTTGCTACTGAGCCTTTGCCACGGATTACTGTAGATTTCATTCTTTAATTCACTTTTCGAAATCAACAGCGCTTTGAGTCTGAAAATTTAATTTTCTTACTTAAAAAATAAAGGCGCTGTTTTAAGTTTTCATAGAAATAATTTTGGGAGACCAATCTAATGCAGTGAACTCTTTGACACAAAAATAGCAATACTAAAATTTAAAAAAAATGTAATTACCGTGAAATCTAATCTAAAGTAACATTTTTAATTATTTATACGGGATACTCACGATCTCTTTTTGTTTTATTTGTTGATATTTCGGCCTAGTTGCTTAGGCCGTGGTCACGAACAGTCACGACGAGACTGCGGCGGCGAGCTGTAACTTTTGACAGGAGGATCTACTGACAGATGAGCCTGTCAACCCTCCGTCTAATTCGTCTTTTAAGTTTTGGTGCCATCGTGAATGAAGATGGTCGTAATTTTTTCATAGTTGTTGAATTTCGTGTTTATATTGAGTGTAATTAGTTAATTTAGGTGGGAATTAGATTAATTTTGTTCAGTGAAAGTGCACAAATGAAGTAATCATGAAGAAATGAGTGTATCGTGTATTTCCTCGCTGCCGCCAAATCTCAATAGACGAGCTTTAGTAACAAAGCCACCGTTTTACTCAAGACCCAGATATGACTTACTGACGACTTATGACTGATGACTAATTATAATTGATTAAAAATGAATTAAAATTTGTTGCAAATTTCTACTTGACTAATGGCAAAATACTAACGTGAAGGCCAATACCTAAAGAAAGAAACAAAAAGAATTCGTCTTTTTTGAACATCCTTGTCACTATCATTTTTGGGCACTATATCGCGACACACAACACTAACTATGTCCCTACACTTTACGGCACTTTTTGTAATTTTAGCCCGGCACCGACCAACAATTGGATCCCACGCCTGGGCCAACTTAAAACTGTCTTCCCTATTGAAATTATTTGGTGTGTTTCGAATTTCAATAGCTTCACGTACTGGGCGAGGAATGTAGTGGGATTCTGTAGAAACTATTTGTGGATTATGTTATTCTATCCAATGGTTAGTGGACGAATCTAAAAGATGTTCAGCAATACCAGACTTCTGAGGGTCATTTTTCTTGATTGCGCTGATATGCTCTTTAATACGTGTTGAAATAGTTCGCTTCGTTTGTCCTACGTACGAACTACCACAGCTGCAATTAACCTGGGCACTGGTATGGTATGTTATCTTTAGGCGAGTGAAGATAGGCTGCGATTTCCTTTTGAGCCGAAAATATAGTTTTTATATTGTATTTACGTGCCTACCAATTTTATCCGTTATGCCACATTGGTATGGCAAAAATGCTGTGCATCTCTCGACGGTGCTACGATTTCTAGGTTTGTGCTGCTGTATTTTCGGCATTTCCATCTCGACACATGACCGTTTCGGCATAACACAGCAGCAACATGTCTCAGCTCCTCTTCCAGGTGGTCTTGGTCACAAATATCGTAGGCCCGCTTCGTCAATGCTGTGACTACTGACGTCAAATGTTTTGGGTGATGCTGTGATGTTCCTTGTAGGTATCTGTCAGTATGCGTTGACTTTCTATACACCGGGTGACTAAGAGTACCATCATTGCGAGCTTTAATTGACACATCAAGAAATGACAACTTCTTGACATGTTCCAGTTCAAAAGTTCCAGTTCGGATGAATGGAGTTCAAATGAGCTACATAGGACTCAACCTGCTTATTCCCGTCTCTGACTATTGCATACACATCGTCGACATATATTTTTCAAACCTTAATCCACGTAGGCCCGGTAGCTATGGCCATCTCCTCAAAATGCTCCATTCATAAATTAGCAACTACTGGGGCCACTGGACTTCCCATAGCCACACCATCGATTTGGAAAAATACTGACCATTATATACGAAATACCCAGAACGAAGACAGTGCTTTAGTAATCTTATGTAGTCAGTTGAGATGTTATTATCAATTAAAAGCTGTTTAATCACTCCTAGACACTCTGTTATAGGCACATTTGTAAATAAAGATTCTACATCAAAGCTTACCATCGTGTCTCCGGTTTCAAGCCTCAGGCTTTCCAATACACCCACAAAATGCCGCGAGTCTCTAACAAAAGATGTTGTGTGTCCTGCTAAAGGCTGCAAAACCTGCGCAACATGTTTAGCCAAATCATATCTTGGTGAGCCTTTTGACTAACTATAGGTCTTAATGGAACACCCTGCTTATAAACAGGCTCATCTGTCAGTAGATCCTCCTGTCAAAAGCTACAGCTCGCCACCGCAGTCCCGTCGCGACCACGACCTATGCAACTAGGCCGAAATATCGACAAATAAAATAAAAAGAGATCGTGAGTATCTCGTATAAATAATTAAAAATGTTATTAATACGCGACGATTTAAGTTTAAAATATAATGTAAAGTAGCTGAAAACCATCTTTATATCCATAATTTCAACCATATCTATAATTTCAACATTCAAACGAAAACATCCGCATCGAAATCCTAGAAGGGATGTCCCTTCAAAGGTTATGACGCCACATACACGTCAAACATATAACATTTCTCTTTTCCTGTTGGAAGATAAAAAGCGCATTGGTTCTTAGTTTATACTTACTGAACTATTAAAACTTAAAATTTAGTAATTACCTCTAAAATATCAAAAATGAAAAAACAATTAGGAAGTTTCTATATTTCTTATCGTCGGTGCTTTGTGAAATTCCATTCTAGACACAATTTATTGATTTTATAATTTAATTAGAAACACTAACGAGACTACTAACCTGTGATTTTTGCGCTCATAGTATATTTATCCCAATATTTAATTTTTTAGTGTAACAAGGTAATCTTATTCTGGTATCTAGTATTTATATGTATTAGAATCGTTGATTAAAACCCTTATCATACGCATATAATTTGCTTACTTTAGTGTTAGATTCAATTTGTGTAACTTGTCCGGGGATATTTATTTATTTTTATTTTAAACAAGAGGCCATACCAAATTGAATAAGTCACAATCGTATTTTAATAATATTTCCACTACTTTTCACCGTTTTGTTTTTCAGATTAAAAAACCCCCGGAGATCAACTTGTCATCACATTTCCATAAACAAACTTTTCAATAAACAATTGAACGACAAAAGGAAAAATATTTGTTTAACGTACCATGTTCCACGTAGATATTATTGAAGCTGTCATTACGTTTTATAAAACAAACAAGATGAAAATAAAAAACAAGACAAACTCGAAGAATTTTTTGCTAAGAATAACAATTTTCTCGAGTTTTAATGATGAATTAGAATATCCTCCGGCAATACTCTACTTTTCTTTGTATTCGAAGCTGGCATCCATTGAAATTTGTTGTGTGAAATACTAATTTGCTAAAACATTAAAATCACATGTTAATCGCTTGGATGGAAATTCAAATCGGATTGAAGGTAAGGTTGAAGTAATCTTACTTTTTTAACCGATTTAAAAAAAATACGCTCAACTACTGCATTTTTTATGTATGTTAATTGATTTGTCATTTCTGAACCGAATTTAAAAATTATTTTTTATTTGAAAATTTCGAGGTCGTCCAATTGTCACCGAATGTTAATCTAATGATGGAATCGGAGGGAAATCAAAGAAAACACTTTGTTTTTTGGTTAAAGTTGTTTTGCGATTTTACTACCCTTCAAGTGTTTATGTTTCATTTCACTCAAGGTCGAGTCAGTGCTTTAAATTAGGCCAAATACTTACTTATTAAAAAACTGAAATCAAATCAGTAGAATTAGAACTTTACAAAAACCATATTATAAAATTTTTAGGTACAGTAGAATTTTTAATATTTAAATAATTATGTGAATTTAGCAATTATATACGCAATTGAAACTTGCTAATATTAATGTTCATACGTATATGTATCGTCCATGTATCGTATTATATCTGTTGTCATTTCCGTCAAAAAGTTTTAACTGAATTATTAGAACTTTAATATAGAAATAGACTAGATATTTGAAAAACATATAAAAGTTTTATTTTGAAATTGGAACGCATTCTTGCGGAAGCGCTAAATAGCTTTACAAGATAGGAGAAGCCGTAAGCAACTGCCAGTATTTCAACTTTTAACAGCCAAAATCAAAACTGAGATTCTAACTTAAGTCGAAAAGGATGAATTTAGAAGTCATACACATTTCTAAAGCAATCACTTTCATATTTAATTAATTAAAGCGGACGGCTAAGTATATTTGCTATGAAGATGGAAATCTTGCAGAAAGTTTTTAGGAAAGTTAAAAGGAAAAGTCAATTTGATGTGAAAGTACCTTTAAAAGTGCTTTTTATGTTATTCCCAATAGTACCGAAAATGTTTATTGCATTTCTGTATGTAAATATAAACCAACCTTCGTATTTGAAACTGGCTTATGTTAGGTTCATGCACTCAGCTTTATTGGAGAGAATATGGATGCTACTATCATTTCGTTTGCAAGTATTTTATCATAGGTATACGTAGGGTTACTTAAGCAAAGTCGCGTACTTATCCAAGCTTTTGAATTTAGTATAAAAAACATAACCGGAATAGTTTTTTCGCTTTAGATGTTTTAAATGTGATAAGATTGCTTAAAACCACACAGCTCTCCTGATCTTAATTAATATGTTATATATCTCGACTGACATAGATGTAGACAGGGTGCGTCGCTGTTTTGTGGTCGAGGTGTTATACCAATAATTTGCTACCCTACCCTCCGGATCGGAACATGACATAGTCATTATGGGAGTAGAAATATGTAAGGCGTAGGATATACTTGATATTTACAGTTACATTTTACCACAAACCTTTTTTAATTTTTCAACAAGACAACCGGTTTTGACTCAAAAAATATTATTAACTTTTAAATTTAGTTAATAATAAGGATTATAATTTACGTCATCAGTTTCTGTTTATTATTTGAAAAATTCCTATTACACCCGTTTGCCAGAATTTCATTTGCCATAATTTCATTTGCCATAATTTCATTTGCTATAATGGTCAACAGACAGAATATTGTTTATTATGTTACTCATTGTTTACTATGTTACTCACGTGCTAGAAACTTTTTTTCCTATGAAGTCAATTTCAATAATATCATTTGCTAGCATGATTGTAAGCCGTGTAATCACAAGCCATAACATCATTTACCATCAAAATAACTTCTAGAATAAATCCGTTTTACACTAAATGATCAATAGGCTTAGGTATGGTTTGGTTTGGTTAGGTTAGGTAAAAAAGACAATGCACGAGCCGAGCGAGCGAAGCGAGCGTGCCGCAGCAGCGGCCAGCGAAGTGCCAGAAAGCTAATCGCTTTTTAGAACGAAGGTGTTAAGTTAAATTTGAACGAAAGCGACTTTGGTCGTATAAAGAGGTACTAGATACTACATACATTTTACTTAATGCAAATACAAATTGTTGCAAGGCAAATATTCTGTTGAATAATAATATTGCAATTAATAAAATGGATAACAGTACGTATGGCATTCGTATCATTATGGAAACTAATTTTACGGCAAAGAAGAGTATGTCACAATTATGTCATTGTCAACAAAACATTCGGGCAAACAAAAATTCGGGTAAATGAAATTCTGGCATGTAAATATATGGCATATATTCTTCGGGAAAACAATAGACAACCGAAAAATTCTCACTGTTGGCAAATGTAGCTGTTATTCTTAAGCAGCACTTCCAGACAGTTAGGATGATTGTAAACCAAAAGAGCTTTTATATATATAATCAAGGTCTAGTACCCCAGACCTAACGTTTGACATAAAAATTATCTATTTTTAACCTAAGTTGAATTTCGAGATTCGAGATAAAATAAGTATTAAAAGAATTGTAGACTGTTATATACTACGGTAAAGGTACCTTATTCGGAGAGATTCTTATTGATATTGTAGCGGCCCTAGGTCAAAAGTTCAACGCGTGGGTGAAACTCCAGGCGACTAATGACGTGCGAACATATACCTCTGGTGATGCAAAGCACCCAATGTGAAGATCGCGCGTCACGAGAACACGATCATTGTGAGTTGCCGTCACCAACACACCAGCTGAAGAAGCTAGCCAGCACACTTTAGAAAAGCCGCGCTTGCTCAATTGTACATATTCAGATATTTACGTTTTGCTCGTAACTGCATGTGCAATTACTTATGAAAAAGTTTTAAACCTAGCTTTAGTTATCAAAGTTAAAGATCACGCAAGCGTTCGGGTTCAACTCTCAATCTGAGTACATTAGTGATGTTGAACTCAATGACCACGCTAAGTCACTGCATGGATCGTGATTTATAAATAAAAATGACGCATTTCCTGGTCTTACAGCTGCGTAG
>NJDC01002286.1:202964-218314 GCA_002245475.1 Calephelis virginiensis
TTGACCCTTGTCCTAAGCTGTCTAACCTTCGCTAGGTGATTTAAAATTTATTACACACACGTCGAATTTGTAGCTGACACTGTATATCTACTTATTCATTTACTTTAAATATTTAAGTTCAAAACGCAAAGAATACTCTTATTTATTACCAAAATACATAAAACTAAAATAAAAAATAACATGTTTTCCCCACTTCCTGAACCACTGAACTTTAGGCCAAAGTCGTACTGTAATAAAGATTTATATGAGAAATGTTAATAGTTATTTTTCTTTTTTTTCTAAATTTTAATCAAAATAAAAAAAAACGAATAATAATTGATTCCTCATATCAATCTTCCATCCCTGCGGCGATGCATATATTTTTTTTTATTTGAAATATCGCAGGATGGAGATGCGGTATCATTGTGTTACACCGCTCAGTTTTTGTTTACATGACTCCTCACTACAAGATTAAAATCCACATTGTGGCATTTCGTGATTTAGCAGGCTATAGTAACAAACTAAATTAAGAAACCCACCTTAAAACTCGATTAAGATCATCCTTCATTTCATTGAGTTCATTCACTATATCTTGCGACGAGAAATGACGATATAATTGCAGGTCATACGCAAAAGGTAATTAGAATCCATGATTTTGGTAATTTTATTAATGAGTATAAAAATAGGTTTAGAGAAAGGGGGATCCTGCGAAACTTAACTATAACCTGAGCTAAAAGCCTCAAAGCGAAGACATTGAATACGAAGTTAGGACACAAACGAAGAAATGGACGGGGAAATTACATTTATGCAAAGAAAAACACCGAGTAAGACATCAAAGTTAACAGAGTTGAATGCATTTATAAAATCTAAAAGAACCAATTAAGTGTGATATTTATTACTAATAGCTAACCTTATATCATCCTTTGATTTTCACTAAACCAGAAATACAGTAATGTGGCCTGTACGGAAAGCCGACTGTATATTAGCAGATCATTTCTCCTTAAGCAAGTAGATAGTTTTTTGTGGACAATGTGTTCTAAAACCTTACTTGGAAACATGAATATTGAGGGCAGCTGGAGAGGAGACTTTAAGAAGAGAAATGACATAAGCTAACTTCCATGCGGACGGATATGTATTAAAAATAAATAAAAACTTTTAAATACGGGTTCAAATAGGCAAAATTTCTGGTAGTAATCAGGCAGGTAAACATATTTTATCATTTTAGGTACTCTTAAAGACAGTACTAACGGATTAATAACATTTTAGTTCCAAAAAATTAGCGAATCCGATAAAATAATTTATTAGTTATAATTGAGTAAATATAAATAATTTTATAGTATTGTGTTTAAAAGTAGCTAAATTGACATATTCTCCCATTACTATTTCCAAGGAGCATGAAATCGAGATTCAAGAGTAAATTTAAGAGCGTTCAAATGTCTTTCTACATTCTCTACATTTCAAATTGCTTGGTCTCTGCATACTGAGTATTGTTATATCCGTATTATCTAAAACTTGCCAAAAATAATGAGACAATCTGTAATAAATGACATGCTACAAAACAAAACAGGAATAAATGAAATCGGACAAGGCGTTAGTGAATCATAGCCCAATTTACATTTTGGTTTTAACCACACTCCCACGAAACACCTTTCGTAAGCAAGCTAAACAGTACCTTAGAACCTTTCTTGGAAGATAGATTATTGACCTGCCGTATGTTATTACGATCGGTAAGTGGATTTGGCGTGAATCGCAGTCAGGATACAAACAGATATGTTTGTCTGTATGTTTGTCAACCCTACCGACACACAGACAAATATTTTAAAATTGCTAAGGTTCAATTATGGGTTTAACTATTTCGACCATGAAATATGTACTTATGACGGGTTTATTATATTTTATTTTAAACGATGGATCAGAATACAGCTAATACTCATACTAGTGGTAAATAAAAGAGATTCAATTTGCTATCAATCTAGTCTACATGTATTTTATTTACCTGTCTACATATACATCGCCCAGCTATCGTTATGAATATAGCTATTAAGTTTGATGGTGGAAATTCAAACTGTGCCATCTTGGGTTTCACACACCCTAACAATATCTCCCTATATGTTATTAAATTGTAAAAGATAACCTGTACATGTAAAGGTAGAAAAATGACTTGGACAAGCAAAGATTGACGCATCCAAAGCGATTTAATATTGTTCTTTTTTTTGTGCATTGTGATTTATTTTTCTGTATTTTCCATATCAGAGAAAAACCATACAATTCCAATTTTTAAAAGAATTCAAGTTTAAGCCAAAGGCTAGCTCATGGCTCATCAAGTAGTAATAATTATTAGAGAAATTTTATTTAAAAATAAGTTAAAGCACACGGCGACTATAAACGATTAAGATAAAATGTCTGTTAAAGCAGGCAAGTAGTTTCCAAAATAGTTTATTTTAAAGTATCTTCACGCCCATATCCCCGAAGAGGTAGGCAGAGGTACAACCAAGGTACCCACGACTAGCCGAAGACACTAAGTCCCACAATGTGATAGGTGGCAAGCCTATCGCCAACCGGGCACATTTCCAATCCCGACCTACATTTTTTTTTATTAGAAAATTGGAAAAATCCAATTTTCTTTTTGTTGGTCGACCCGGGATTCGAACCCGGGACCTCATGCAGTCAAGTCCAACACCCGGACCGCGAGACCACAGAGTTTATTTTATTTTTGGCAAATGGATTTGGTGGATATCAACGTGATCCATACAATCCTCACTGTGAGTTTAAGGTGCTCTAGCGTCTCCATGAGTTTTCAATTTTCACTTGCTGAAAGAACGAAATTACAATTTCTATGGATTTTGATCTGTACATTGCCGAACGATATCTATAGAAACCAATGGATGGAAAGTAATGGATCCTCTATTTAGTATGTTTTCTCAGTCTTGTTTGATGTGTAGAAACATTCATTAGCAAAGTGTGGAGTGAAGTAATTATTACAAAAGTAATTATCAAACCTAAGCTGTTATTACTGAAGAAAAAATAAAGATACGGTTTTACTTTAAATAAATATATCAAAAATAATATCAAACACTGTTTCATGTAAATTGTAATGAGCATCTGGAAAGACTTCTCTTTTATAGTCCTTTAACTAAATTTATTTTGTCCTTATTCTTAACCAATTTTTGTGTGCGCTCAAGCAAAGTCTTATAATGGAATCTTTTCATCGATATAAATGTATTTTACTTTAGGGGAACTCGTTACAATCTCCTTGACATTGCGACTTTTTTCTATAATCAGACTCTTAATATAAACCTTGTTTCCAACCTAATTTTGAATAGATTTTTTATATGTTCTTAAAAGTAACCAGAAGGGATTATTAAAATTTTGATGAATCAATAGAGCAATGAGTTGTAAATCAGACATCTAAGTGTTCGTCACACTAATATCGGGAATCGAACCCTTGTAAAAGGGAACCCTTGAGAGGCATTGTAGTTCGTCTATTGTTAGCTAATCGCACGACTGTATGCTATACTATATGCTGAAAGAAATCCAACTCGAACCACAAGAAATTTTCGACTTTTTATTCTAAACAAATTTAAAATCGCATTTTTCAAAACAACAACTACGTTTTTGGTGGTCACCAGTACCGCGAGCATCAAGCAGGTTCGGCACACATTTACGAATTAACTGGCATGTCGTCAGAAAATGTAAATTAGCCATTAGTAAGTAGCCGCCATATAACCTAGTATTGGAGGTTAAACTCCTAACAACGACCTGATTCCAATTTCAAATATTGCCAACTCACTGTAATTTACCGCCCCCTTATTAATTAATAGACATCATGAGACTCTCAGAAAGAGACATTGGTAAATTAGAGTGAGTCAGCAATATTTGAATATTGACAACAGGACTTTTGTTAGAAGTATAATCTTCAGTAATAATATGTTATACATTCATGGTCGCCGCAATCTTAAGTCTAGGTGTTAGTTACAGATGAAGTGCTCTTTTCTAACTGTTTAATACAGGATTACTTTGAAAGGACCGGCAAAATTTTAGTATAAGAAAGTAAATGTTTAAATGACAAAGTATTTTAAATGTTATTGCCAAATTGTAATATTTACTTTTATAAACATTCATTTTAAACAGTCTAAAAAATCCTTCACTCGATGTCATTTTTTTTTGAATGACTAATTTGTTGCTAATCTTACGATTTTTTACAACTTCACCGAACTTTGTGGGCCGAGCAGAGTGCTCAGCCCGAGACATCATTATTTAGACAGATAGATGCTGGCGTTACCTACAACGCCAGCACCAAGGGCTGTCTCCCGGGAGACCGTACCTCGACTTGGTGCTGCGTTCTGGTTACTGGATGGACTTGGTGGAGGAGTGTTTGTGGCTTGTCGCTCGGCGTTAGGCGCCGGGCGCAAGAGAGGTCTTCGTCGCCGAGACCGGCGGCGACGGTGTAGTGTTATGTTAAGGTGATGTGAGATTGTCGTGTTCCGGTTTGGAGTTGGGAGAATAGCGTTTGCCGCGGTTGTTGGGTCCGGGGGATCCGATAACACGTGGCGAGGTCTTCTATGATCGGGGGGAATTCGATGTCATGCCATATCATACCTAGTACGAGTGATGACATCGCCAGTTGTAAATGCGGCTGCGGTCGGTGGGAACCAGTTTTATGCTTCGTTTATGTTATAACAATGGATCTTGTATTTTACGTAGGATAAAAATTATAAAATGTTTCTTTTTTAAATTTTTGAATTCTTCATAGACCGAAAGTTTTTTTTTATGATATTGGAAGGCAAACAAGTAGATGGATTTCCTGATGGTAAGAAATTCCCGCCGCCTAGAAACACCATAGGTGGTAATGGTGCGTTGCCAACCTGAGGCCGGGATGTTAGGCCTCAAGCAAAAGTAAGTTTACCTTACCTTACCTTACCCTCCGAACCGGAACACGTCATGACGTTATGGCGGCAGGAATAGGTATGGCGGTGGTACCAATCCGGGTGAGTCGTGGCGAAACTCTACCACCTAGTCAAACGTCACGGTGTCAGTGACGGTAAGCCCATGCTCGCCTTTTACGAGCTGTCTGGCAGGATGGCAGATGGTCTATTCTGCAAAGAAGCCCGGACCAACACGGGGGAAACTTTATCACTGTTTGACCAACACGGACAAACAGTGATAAAAATTTCGAATTGTTTCTCAATATTTGGCTGGTACCTTAAATAGGTTTCGGCACTTAAGGTCTTATTACCGGAATAAATGTTACCCTGTATACTAAGAGCTACTGAACCATCTGAGTAATCCACTTCCCAAAAGCTAAAGTTTTTTTAAAATACATAAATATTAGCTTACAATTGGTCAACCATAAAAGTGGCATTCTAACAGCGATTCCGCAGGGTCATCGTTTAAACTTTGACATTTTTGTATTCAAACTGCAATTTTTATATACTGTAATGAACTTATGTGTAAGTCTTACAAAAAAAACCAACATATTTATACGTAGGTACGTGCAACGTACCTACGTATAAAAGTTGGCATCGACAGGCAAACCTGTAGCAAACTATGATGAGATTTCGAAGGTATGTTATTTCAATTGTCTGATATTTCTAAAATTAAGCAAAATTTATAAACTCCGATAAAATCCATAAGTATCTAAGAACTATCTTGATTAAGAAACTCCCAAACGATAAATCCGATTCGAAATCAGTTCGTCTGTTCCAAAGTTATGATGTCCACATGATGACAGCACGTCAAACTTATAACGCCCCTCTTTTTCCGGCAGGTGTTAAAAAAGTAAATAAGAGTTTACCAGAGCAGTATATTATCATCGATAAGATCATTGATAGGATAGGATCATAGATAACAAGAATCTTTATATAAATCCATGTAAAATTAATATATTTTGTTATTATTCTACTCCTAATAAAAGCTATTGAAATACCCAACTGCACCACTTCCCGCAAAGTTAGGATTTTTTCAAATTTATTTTGCTATTGGCAATCTCGACATTATTAATTTGGCAAGCGCCTTTCGATGGCGGTGTACACCATCATCTATTTTTTAAATGTTTTGTCACAACTTAAATTATTTTAAAGCGATACATATATTTCTTTTACCCAAATATTTTCAACAATTTGACGGTTATAATAATTACAAAACAAAAGGTAATGGCCAGATCGACACTTTCGTGATTGCTAAACATAAAATAATATTTAAAAAAAATCTTAAATGAATCGGGTTATTTCGATGGTTTCTACTAATAGATCTCTGTTACACCAATATTCATTACAAGATTCAAACGATGATCATTAACATTGTAAAACAGAAAGCAATAAAGTTCAACGACAATGTAAGTTAAAAAGTAGCACAAATGCTAGTATAAAGTTTATGACATGATAACTTTACGGGGGCGATATGGGGTGTTAGTCTCTCAATGACGGTTCTTTTAATAATCGCCTATAAATCGCCTTCATGGTTATCGCTTTATAGTCAAGTCATGCGATTTATTGTCAGAAAGTAAAATTGTCATGTGTTGCCATTCCTATAAACCAGTTTATTGAGGCTGCGTAGTCCATAAGGCATAAGATAGTCTTGAGGATCATTTTTTTATCACCTTCATATTGATAATAAATATATCCTTGTTGTCTACCCGGGATACAGCTTCTAAAGCTTCAATATTTCACCTCACAGTTATCACTAATTAGGTAAAGATTGCTGAATGTCTTTACCTGTTCACTACCAATGCGTCATTTTTATATACATTCTGTGATAGCTAAAAAGTAGGCGTCTTTACTTATGTTAAGATGCAAAGACCATAAAGACCACAGCTATTAGTTATTACTAGAGCGTCGCTATCTAATGGCTTGGATTTTATTTGTGCAAGGCTATCAGATACCTAACCTCCAGCACTGACAATTGACGTAATGGTGCCCGGAGACTTAAACGCCCAGACCCGGATATACGAATATCTAATTTCTTTACATAAATGTCAGCCCCCGCCGAGAATAGAACCCGAGACTCGCAGTTAGTAGGTTAATTGTTTACGATGTAATTGTTTCGACAATATTAAGGCAAGAAGTAAGGGAAGTGGACCATTACTTAGGAGATAAATTCTTGTATAGGATAATATAAATATGTTATACATATATAACATGACATAACACAACGAAATATAAAAATAAAAAAAAAATGAAAAAAGTTTAAATATGACAGCAAGGATTGTGCTTTCATTTGAAAAAAGTTTGAATTTGACTGAAAATAACTTTTAACAAAATGATCCGCCATTTTTTGAATTTAGTTGTTACAAAAAATGTGATAAATGAAGAACCACTCGACCGATTTTATGAAAACTTCACATAAACCATCTACTAAATAGTCCGAACAAAGCGTAAGCATTTGGTTTGGATAGGTGAGCCCGTTCTTGAGTTATAAAATTACAACGAAAAGTGGCATTGATTTTTACATATATAGATAATTATGATTTAACGATAAGCGTGTCATAAATATAATTAACATATTATCACTACATAGTATAACAACGACGTTGCTTTCCGCCGCAATTCCGTACGTATGCTTAGATCTATAAATCTTTTGGATTTTGATGTGATTTTTTCAGTAGATACAGTGATTTGATAGGAAGGTTTACATACATGTATATAACTTAGAATTTTGTCCACGCATACGAAGCTGGGACGGGCTGTTACTAATGAATAAAATATTTTGTCTTTTAGACAATTTCTTTTTCACCAATTAGTTAATTAGAGGTAATTGCTATTTTTTATGCAAAGTATCAAAGTGATAAAAACAAAAACATTATTTGAAATTGGTCAAACGGTTTTTAAAGTTTCAGCAAAACTAACAGCAGCAAAAATATTTTAATGTAAGAGAAATGATATACCTAAGACTAAGAAATATTTTTTTTGTAAAGTATGTCCAATTAAATTACCCCTATATACGTGCTTTTATTTGAATCTGTCATCCAAAAAAAAGCAATTTAAATTATTGTTAAAAAATCTCTAAAATTGGCGAATATAAATCCGTATGGGCACTGTTATCGTGAGTCGACATGTAATATATTATCAGATCTCGGCGACTTCTCCCTGCCAGCCTTTTGTTATACAGCTCTAACGAGGCTAATTTATCGTGTCCACACGACATAGGCTTTTTGCGCTTTGCACTAACAGGATTGTTAGAAGCGGACATTTTATCGGTAGTTTTTAATACGATTGATAGCTTCATCTGATTTGATCATTAGATAAAGGTTATTTTAGGATTTAACTTGATTGGGAATCAAATGTTGAGGTCTTTTAAAAAAAGGTCAGACAAGCTGATTGAAAACGTCATTGAGTTTTAGGGGTTGAGTGGATAGAATGTGAAAGTATCAGAAATATTACAATGGTGTGAGTTCATTTATTTATCTTTAAAAAAATGTGCAAAGTACTTACATTTAATAAAATTACTTACTATTATAGTTCCCATTCTTCCATGCAATAAGTAAAAGGATCTTTTTATAATGTCAAGAAAATTATTAATGAATAATATGTATCCTAAAGTACGGGATTATAATTATAACGACCTTGGTCGTGACGTGAATTATTTCCATTGAAAATGACTTAATTTGGAATCGCACTGTAGGCAACCACCACGCAATCAATGTGATGCCTATCAAAATATAAGTTCTGTCGCGATGACCGAAGTTGAAACTCACCGCTAGGTATCAAGGCAAAAACTTCCTCGGAATATCCCCGTTATGCGGTAGAAGACTTCTTTACGCAGCACCAAAGGATTAATTCAAATCAAGGTAGTGTAATATCGTTTCCATTATTTTAGAAAGCAAGGAAGTTATATCTATAGGTCGGTAGTTGGATGGATCAGGGCGGCTGCATGTTTTAGGACCGCGTGCTATCTTTCATCACCTTGAAACAACGTCCAATAAGTAAGAAAATCGGAAGAGATGGGTTAACACCGCTGCCAACTCAAGAGCACACGTTTTAAGGACGAGCTGAGGAAAACCGTCGGGCCCTACCTGTTGATATCCAACAATAAAAGTACTCTACGCACTGAACACTCCAGAACTTTAATAGTTCATACGGCCAAGATAGTCGGCGCCGTATTCCCGTGGCTATCCAAATCCGTTTGGAAGTAAAAATCATAGTTTGAAAGTAAAAAAGAGCCCAATAGCTTCGCTTTCTTTTTTGACTCATGGGCGAACTGGTCATCCTTTGATGTAATGATAGAGATAGCTTCGGAAAATTTCCATGGACAGAGCATTTAATTAACCTAACCAAAAAAGTATCCTTGTAGACCACTACATAGGTCATTACAAAAATACATTGTACATATGTGGTTAAATTTAAACTCCTTAATATTTATTTTTATTCTGTTTTTTAAATAAATGCACTTACTAATTTTGAAGTTTTATTTATTGTGCTGTCGCCGTATATGAAAAACAAGTAATACAAGTCAAAAAACTTTTTCTCATTCTTCACGTCAAATTGAACCCGTCTTCACTGAGCCATTGTCAGGTGATACCCTGGTTGGTAATAATCATAATTTTTGATATGTCGATTTTTTTCACTTGTATAGAAACAAATCTTTCTTTGAAATATGGCGAAGTCATTGCGTACGGTTACAAATAGGTAATCTCATATTTCAAATAGAAATAAAGCGTTAGGAGAAACGTAATCACCGAAATTATACCAAACGCATTATTCACTCTCGCCAATAAATCGTACCTCATGCATTAAACATCTGGGGGAGCTCTTAAATAATAAGAAAACTTTAGTAGGTGCTTTTGTTTATTCCATTCTTTAGAAATTGAGATTGAGAAGCTTAAGACTTGTTTATTGGGCCTAGAGTACATTCTCTTTATTGAAATGGGAAGCAGAAATGGGCTTTTGTCTACAAATGTTCGGTTTTTTCCTGAAAGGTGTATACTTTTTACACTTATGAATTTTTCATTGAACGACGGTTCCATTATGGGCATTAAAATGAGGTTTTACATAAAAACAGATAAATTGTTATTCGTCTCACGTGCGAGATTTTTGAGCTGGAATGTTATAAATTTCAAAACTAAAATGTATATGCATATTTAAAATATCGTGATGTATACGGTGGTATATAATTTCGTCATTAGTATTAATAAAGACATTACCCTTCAATAGAAAGAAGTTGTTAAAAAGATAATTTTATTCTTTTATTTACGATTTTGGTATACTTCTTGTTTTTTCATTTCTATAGGATAAATAGTCGAAAACGCGCCTTATTTATCAACAGATTTAACTTAATAACGTTGATGATAACGGTACAGAACAGATCCTCATTAACTTTTAAATGCAATTTACACGCGTACAAAAATAAGCACTAACATTAAATAAATTAAAAATATTAACCAAAAACTAATAAAAATTATTATCTAATGTTGTATTTAATTCATGTTGTTTCATTTAGATCATTTCCAAGCAAGTAGGCCTCGCCGATATGCGAACATCCTATTAATATTATAAATGCGAAAGTATGTATGTATGTTTGTTACTCCTTCACGCAAAAATTGCTGAACCGGTTTTATGAATTTTGGCACACACATAGAGAGTAACTTGGATTAACACAAAGGACAGTTTTTACCCCGAAAAAATGTTCCTGTGGGACCGATAACAACGCGGGCAACATCGTGGGTAGCAGCTAGTATCACATATTTCTTGTATCCTGGGCGGTCGTCCACCGCCTATCCTAAAGTCGCTACTAACTTTACGTAACTAATAAAATAGATTTACTGGATACACCACCGCATATCTGTATAAAAATAGTGGGCGTGAATGTATTTTGTAACAAACTGTTATTTTCAATTAATTCTTTAATTCTTTGGTATTTTAAGACGGTGTATTTACTTACCATTGGAAAACCAATTTGCCTGTTTTTCTTTCAATTCTTTACAAGCCTTAATAATTAATGACTGTAAAGATCAGCTACTTTCTAATAAGCTTGTTATTCAGATATAATTTACCTCTCACTCAGTAAAAACCTTTCTGTTCACGTATTTAGGTTTTCAATCTGTATAGTAAAATTAAAACTATGTTTTAAGTATTTTAAATAAATTTGAGTTTGTTATCTATTGCCTAGTAAAACTGAGAAACGTATACGACAATATTCTATCATTATTCGATATCACGCTTCACAAAATAAACTTTAAACGTAAGTGTGTGTTTATTGGTTACTTCTGATTTTTTATCTATACATATAATAAAAGAAGAGGGAATTAAGAGTAAGTTCTGTACATTAGAGATATCTTTAGAAACGACATAAAAAGGCAGCAGAACATTATAATATGACTTTATAGCTTTTTGTTATTCTGTCGTCGAATTTACGGAACCGATTGTAACAAAATTAGGCTTGTCAAAACCTCTATGTTTGGAACAAAGTTATAGACATAATTTATCTTGTTTATGTAAGAGGTTCCCGTGGGACACAGCAAAAACATAAAACGAAAGCTTTCTTATAATTCATAGACGCGCTGTAGTATTCGCATTTATTATTTTTTGTTTAAGTAACTTTTTTACAAATTTTGCAATGAATGTGTCCAGGTCAAATCTTTGCGCAAAGTCCCTTGCAGGAACGGTAGACAGTATTTAGTCAAACAAAAGAAACAGCATCATTTTTTGTTAGCTGCCAAGCGGTACAAAGTTTGCTGAGCCGGACAGTAATTATAATGTTTTTTTTATATGTTAAATTTCAAATCTGCAAAAAATATGACCTGGAAATAATTGCGGTCAAATCCGCAAAATCTACTCCAGTAAAAAATGTGGTTCAATTTAACTAGCCAAATTTCTAGAAACAGTTTCCGAAACGTTTAACAATTTTAATCTGTGATTAAATCATAACAGCTGTTTGACGTGAGTTTTGTGTAAAAGTCCAAATAGAACTCACATTTACACTCTCAGCTGACATGAAGAACTAAATCTAAGATCTTAAATTGATTTGTATTTTTGATAAAATTAATCTAATTTTTATAACGGGAAGATTACCAACATTAATTCGAATTAAGTTTTATGACAGCAAAAAGTGACAATTACAGTCTTCGCTGACAACTTGGGAATCGCAAGCTTCACGTTAACATGAATGGAAAAACAATTTGCTAAACTTTAAACTCCATAGATTTAATACATTCTAAATATATTGTTAACTCTGTGATTTATCCAACACATAGACATTGGCGAAATCAAACTTTATGGCTGTAAAAGCCATAAAAGAAGAAGAAACTCTAAACTGCACATTGTTAAAGTACCTACATCATACTAATAAAATTCAATTAATACCAAACCTGCAAAATGTTCCATGTTAATACAGAATGAAAAAAAGAAGTAAATCCTACCTAATATGAAGAATTAATTAATGTTCATATTTGCTTTGGAACAAGATTTATAAAGATTTTAACCGACACCAAAAAAGAAAGAAGTTTTCAATTTGACTGTATGTTTTTATGTTTGTAACGCCGTAACGCCATTACGTACGAGTAATGGCGTCACGGCGTTACAAACATAATAACAAATCTATTTTGATGGTTATGGTTTGATGATTTTTATGGTTTTTAGAAAGAAAGGTAATCCCAAGGTGATCCCATATTAATTATTGCATAATCCGACTAGTGGTACTCCAATCTATAGGATACTCTTCAAATGTATTTGGTACCATCTCGGAATCATTTGTTATCGTTCGAAAAAAGAATTATCAAATCTGGACGTAGTAGGTACCTAATGAAATAGAAACGGTTTTTATAGTTTTATTGCGGTTGGTTATTGCAAAATTGGCCCTTAAAGATAAAGAACTTTGTTTCAGAGTAACTGAACCAAAGCTCCCTAAAATCTGTAAACAAACATCTCGCTCTTGCAAAAATTAGTCAGTTATTTAACTGGCCGTTTTATTTCGGTATTAAAAAAGTGACTTTTACAAAAATTGGAAAAACAATACTTTAACTTTACCGATATAAAGTTTTATTAGCTGTCACGCGGAACGAACGGCTAGTAATAATTAACTGTTTGATATATAAAAATAATTTCTTTAATTTTTATTGTTTTATTCTTTCTTTATTTTTATTCTGATTTAAATTTTTCATAATAAATTGTTATTTATTATAAAGTCCTTTGTTGCGCATACATTTAAAATAAATAATAAAAAAGATCCCTTAATGTTTGACAAAATGACGCCTAACTAAGAGGAAGGTTTAGCAACGAGAATCGAAATTGAAACAAAACTACTTGAAAGCCGCAGTAAAGTTAAACCCCAATAGTTAAGCCTCTTAAAATTGGTAAGCCGCTTTAAAATTCGATATAGCACGAGATTATGCAACTTCGACTCACACTAAAACATTAATGTATTTTGCAAATACTCGGTATGGCTCCAATATATAATATTATTATTTAATTGTGTGCTAAACATTTGGGACAATAAACTAGGGAACACCCATTTTTATGTCTCAGAATAGTTAACTTCTAAAAATGCTGGCTTGTATTTCCTAGCCCGAGACATAACCAAATCAAAAGATTAAAAACAGTTCCTGCAGATGGACGTGTAAAGCATAGATAAGATCATATAAAAAGCATATACATCGGTGATTGTTATACATAATGGATCCCAAGTAAGTAACGTGTTACAACCCACCTGACTAAACGTATGGGATCATCATTGATAAATAGCATTGTTAAAAATTCACGAAAAATTTTGAAAACTGACAAATTTACATCAAAATTATTATTAGTCAAGAGTCTCCGAAACCGGCGTGTTTGTATGAAAAGGGTTATGAATGTGAAGGAAGCAAGACAGGTTTGTCAGGATCGTGAGGTCTGGCACTCGATACTCTCTGCCTACCCCGTAAGGGACTTGGCGTGAAGATATGTATGTAAAATTATTACACAATTTTTCATCGTGCAATTTTTTTACATAGGTACAAAACAACGTCGCAAGTAGTAACTATAAGCATGTGAACTATAGACTCGACATTACCCTTTTAAAAATACAATATTACTGTAACAAGTCATGTAAACATTAAACAAAAGTATTTATATTGTCTGCAACACTTATTTTAATTAAAACTTGTCCTAAAATCAAAGCTTAAATATAAATCTCTAAATAATTTAAAAGTAAATGACAATGTTGAAATGGCCCTCTACATATAGTGTGATATAATAAGTACCTCAGGCAACAAAAAATTGCAAATAAATCAAATGTTACAATTGTATCACAAAACATTAGAAGTGTTTACAGAAATTTTTACGAATAAATTCACGAAGATAAACCAATGGGCCTATTATTTTATTGTTATTTATTATTATTTAGTTGTTATTGTTTTGTTTAAATAACCTAACAAGTTGTTAAGATGTGGGACACCACAGTCTAAAACCTATTAGCTTACATACCAACTCCAGATCACTGTATAACAAGTCATCTTTGCAACAGACCTATTACATACATCAAAAAGGGGGATCAACATACTTTACCAACAATCACATAGATAGATACGGTACACTTGTGACAAAAAAAATCTCTATTGAAAAAAAATATATGTAAAAACATAAGTTCAATCCTATCCTATTAATATTATAAATGCGAAAGTTTGTAAGTATGGATGTATGGATGTTTGTTACTCTTTCACGCTCGAATGGCTGAACGGATTTGTCTGAAATTTGGAAGACAGATAGATTGTGACCTGGATTAACATATAGACTATTTTTAATCCCGATCGCACACCGGGTTTATGTGTAAACGCGGGCGAAGCCGCATGTAGCAGCTAGTGATAAATAAAGTGTAAAACAGCGCTTCCTAACCATATTATGCTTTGTTCCATTTAAAAGGAAATGCTACCATTATTCTAAAAATGTATAAAGATTTTTTGAATTTGTTTTTCTGAAATATAATTAACTAGATAGTTGCTTGAATACAAAATATTCAAGCAATCTGGTTAATTATATTATTGTTCAGGAACAAACATTAATATACATAGTTTTGTTTACTCAGATATATAATCTGGTGACACGGGGCTGCTTTATCAAGACCAGGAAAGCGAAGCGCATGAGCATTGGGCAATACGTAGGTATCTTTCCTCGATGTGGAACTCGACGAGAGTAACCGACATAGTTCAGAGAGTCAGCAAGCTGAAGTGACAATGGGCAGGCCACATTGCTTGCAGAACAAACATTAATATACATAGTTTTGTTTACTCAGATATATAATCTGGTGACACGGGGCTGCTTTATCAAGACCAGGAAAGCGAAGCGCATGAGCATTGGGCAATATGTAGGTATCTTTCCTCGATGTGGAACTCGACGAGAGTAACCGACATAGTTCAGAGAGTCAGCAAGCTGAAGTGACAACGGGCAGGCCACATTGCTTGCAGA
>NJDC01002286.1:221299-238585 GCA_002245475.1 Calephelis virginiensis
ACGGAACATTTATTTTTTAATTAAATTAGAAAGGCAAAGAATTAAAGACCACAGTTTAATTGTAGGCTACTTTTTTAAAAAATCTACCTCCTGAGGAATGTGATAGGCGAAATGGTGATGAAAGTTGGTATAAAAATCGTAAGTATTCCTCGCCAGTCGAAGTCTAATCCATGATTTCGACTGGCGAGGAATTCTTACGAACTTTTTTCACAACTTGTGAACTAACTTTAAAATTTAACTTTTAGTTTAACTTTTTCACTATTTGTTTCCTCATACTCTTTACTTTCAACCTCGTCAAGTAGGAGTAACTCCATTTTTTTAACTAAAGCAGTATAATAACATATTATGTTTGATCTCGCTTAGCCAAGTTAGACAGTAATATTCCACGTTCATTATATAAGTATTGTTGGGATATACAAAAAAATGTCTTTAGAACTAAACCAAACTTTTGTCGTTTATTTATTTTGTTTTTAAATTTTCAGGAAAACTATAGTTAAATACGATTATAATTAAGAACAATTCCTACAAAACGGCCAGTTACAAGTTTTCACTCAGAAATATTAAGTCAAATTAAATGCGATAATTGGCAATAGTGTTAAATGCAATTATTGCGGACTATTCTGACTGCAAAATAACTTTTAAAAGAAATTAATTAACATTATAGAAAAAACGTTATCGTTAGCAACAGATATATAAATAAAAAAATATTTACACCACACTCTGTAGTGGTTAAATGTTTTTATTCAATTGAGGAATACTAGTACTAGAAATGTATAAATGACACATTTGACATTCAGCATTATAGCAATGGCACATTCTTATCATACAAGAGTTCTGTCTACACCTAATTATAATTTTGATGTTACATCCTCGAGATTTAAATAACTCATGTAGTCCGTTGTTCTATCTATCACATCACCACACAGTTTAGATCTTTGTTTCACTAAAAGAAAACTAGTATTATATGTTTCACCTACCTACCGTCGGGGCCGCTGTCACACCCAACCTCCATTCGTGTTTTATGTGTCACATCAACTACACAGTGCAAAATTAAAAAATAATTATTACAATCGGATACCAATATTAAGTTAAAATGGGGAAAAATAAAAGTAAAAGAGATGAAAGTGTTAACAAAATAATGCGTAAAATAAGGAAATTGGAAAAAGCAATCCGTCGTCCGCGACGACAAAGGTCGTTGAGTTCTGCTAGCGAGAAAAGTGATGGTAAAGCTGGTGATATAAAAGGTCAGGCTTGCATTTATCTTTTATTTTCCGCCCATTTTAAACTAATATTTAAATTGTTTTATCAGTATACGTAAGTTTATCTGAATAGCAAACAAATTTTTTTTTTTCGAAGTACCCACATTTTTAGCAAATGAAAGTAAAATTCTATTATTTCCTCATTGGTGGTACGTGATACCATCCGGAGATATTTTTAATATCCTTTTCTCAGTGGTGATACGCGATATCATACGGAATGGTGAATAATTTTACAGTGGTGGCACATGATGCCATCCGGTAATCTTACCCTCTTCCTAATGTGGTTGTACGAAATATCATCCCGGAAGTTGACTTGTGACGCCAATATAAATTAAATCTCATATTTTAGATTCCGAAACTGAGAAATCGAGCTGGCCACCTAAAGATGAACAATTTCTGTCGGAGGCGGAATCTGGTAATTTAATTAGTAATAAATTACCAGATGAATATATTTGCCAGCTCGAGCCGATGGCCACAAATAACTTACCTCCTATGGGCATAAATGAAGAATCAGCTGAGGTTAGTACTAATCTTAGTCAATCTGTTAACCAAGAAACGGAAAATGTTCCTGAAGAAATCCTTTCCTTACTAGGCGAGGCAAAAACGTCGGCCGAGACTTTTGGAAAGAAAATACCGCAAGAAATCTTTGAACGCTGGGGTGAAATCCTACTAGTCGGCTTGCCAAAGGAAAGTAAAGACAGCTTATTACAAAAATGTCTAATCCCAGAAAACTTTAAATTAGCGAAAGCTCCAAAATTAAACGTCGAAATGAGCGCAGTGCTGACACCTGCTAAAAATCGAGACAAGAGACTGGAACAGTCTCAAAACCAACTGGGTTCCGTGATAGCCTCGTTAGCGACGCTAACAACAGATATGATAACAAATAAATTAAATAATATACAGTTAATCGAAAGGTTTTCTGAAATGAGTCAGATATTACTAGATTTACACTGTCAACAGACCTTAAACAGGCGCCGACTCATACTTCCATGTCTTGACAACAACTTTATCAACATTGTTCAGGGGGTCAAACGTGACTCCTTTTTATTCGGCGACAATCTTGGTGAAAACATCAGAACAAATAAGAATTTAGAGAAGTGCAGTCAGCAAATAAAAAAGATAGTACCTCAAGTAGCCAGCCAGCGACCAGTCAATAGAAGCAACCATTCGGGAAACTTGCAACCGCCTCCCCGTCAACAGACGCGAGGGGGGCGCTCACTACCTACGACGGCTGCGGTGCCTCGACGATACTAACGCGAGCTAGCGGAGCCCCCTCCGCCGCCTCCGCCTCGTGCTGCCGCGCGGCGACCGCCGACGATGACGATACAACGAGGCCGCGGCGCTCACTCCCAAGGGAGCTACGGCAGGAGTCGTCACTACTATAGGTATCTCATGCTGGCAGAATTAGACATTTCTTAGAAAACTGGCAAGCTATTACTACTGATCCTAATGTCCTCTCCTATGTAAAAGGATACAAATTGTGTTTTGAATCTAAACCGTTTCAATTTCTGATTCCGACGAATCCGCCGTGTTCAAATTTAGAAATGAACATAGCAATAAAGCTTCTATTAACTATGGGTGTAATAAGGCCTTGTACTTATTGCGAAGGTCAGTTTATCTCACCTATCTTTCTCATACCTAAAAGTAATGGTAAATTTAGGTTTATTCTAAATCTAAAAAAATTAAATAGTTTTATTCGAACTCCTAGATTTAAAATGGAGGACATTAGGACAGCTACAAAATTAATATCAAATAATTCTTATATGGCTACTGTCGATCTTAAAGAGTCATACTTTTTAGTACCGGTACAGCCATCTGATAGAAAATACTTACGATTCCAATGTGAAGGGTTGTACGAATTTACCTGCTTACCTTATGGCCTATGTTCGGCGCCCTACGTATTTACAAAACTTTTAAAGCCGATTTTAACTCATTTACGTGTCAGAGGTCACATTGTTGTAGCCTACTTAGACGACATATTATGTATAAATGATTCTTACTCTTCTTGTATTGCTACTGTCAATTTTCTGTTACACATTTTACAAAATTTAGGCTTTGTAATACACTGGGAAAAAAGTAACCTTGTACCTACAAACTGTTGCAAATTCTTAGGTTTCATGTTCAACTCCAAAGATATGACTTTAGAGTTACCTTTAGAAAAACGAATAAAATTACTTGATATGACTGAAAAAAATTCTAAAAAATCAGCTGTCACAATAAGGGATTTTGCGAAGTATGTGGGCACTTTAAATGCGGCTTGTCCCGCAGCTAAGTATGGCTGGTTACACACTAAGCGTTTTGAAAGGACAAAATACCTCAATTTAATCAAATCTCATAATAATTATGACGCCAAAATGATTCTAAGTCGTGATCTTACTGAGGATTTCCGCTGGTGGAAAAATGTTATTTTAACTACTAATAATCCTATAAGAAATTGTCACTATACATTAGATATTTATACTGATTCATCACTTTCCGGGTGGGGAACTTATTGTGAGGGAGAGATAGCACGGGGCTACTGGTCAAATGAGGAATCTAAAAATCATATAAATTATTTAGAATTGTTAGCTGCATTTCTGGATCTAAAAAGTTTTTGTAAACATCTTAACAATCGGTAAATTTTAATAAGAATTGACAATACCACCGCTATCTCATACATAAATAGAATGGGAGGAGTACAATTCCCACAGTTAACTGATGTAACTAGACAGATATGGTTATGGCGTGAACAACGGGACTTGTTCATTTTCGCGTCATACATTAAGTCTAAAGAAAATGTTCAGGCTGACAAAGCATCCCGAGTGATAAATATAGACACAGAGTGGGAACTTAGGCCTGAGAGTTTTTTTAAAGTAACAAATATGTTCGGTATACCAAACATCGATTTATTTGCTTCACGTATTAACAAAAAATGTAAAAAATACATTTCATAGAAACGAGATCCTGAAGCATTTGAAATTGATGCGTTTACTGTAAGGTGGAATTCTTATTACTTCTATGCCTTCCCACCTTTTTCCCTGGTAACAAAATGTTTAAGGAAAATAGTTAACGACAAAGCCACGGGTACCTTAGTTGTTCCTTACTGGCCTAGCCAACCGTGGTTCCCTCTGTTTATGTCTCTAGTGTGTTCCGATATCTTGTATTTAGAACCCGATAAAAATCTGTTATTATCTCCTTTCAGGACGAGCCACCCCTTATGGCCAAGCCTTACCCTGGCGTGTGCGAAATTATGCGGGAAGCCTTTTTAAAACAATTTCTTTCTGAAAGCATAATTGTAATAATGATTAAATCACTTTCTAGTAACACATTAAAGCAATATGATACAGTTTACAAAAATTGGTACTCGTTCTGTAATGAAAATAAATACGGTTTATTTAATGTATCTGTACCTATTTTGCTAAATTTTTTGCATAAAAAATTTGATGCTGGTGCCAGCTATAGCACTTTAAATACTTATCGTTCGGCCTTTTCATTAATATTGGGAAAACATATGTGAAAATGATTTAGTTTCCCGATTATTTAAAGGTGTTTTTAAAATAAAACCAAATCTACCTTAATATCATTCTTCTTGGGACCCAAATTTAGTACTATCATATCTGTCCACTCAATTCCCTAACGAGTCATTAAACTTAGAACATTTGTCTAAAAAGCTTGTAACCTTGTTAGGGTTATTTTCCGGGCAACGTATGCAAACTTTGTCGTTAATAGAGGTTAAAAACATACATATATTTAATGGATCTCACGTGATGATTTCTATTAGGTACAGATATCATTAAAACGTCATCACCAAACAATCCCAATCCTAAAATAGTTATTCCATTCTTTAAAGAAAAGGAAATAATTAGCCCAGCTAAGACCTTATCTGCTTATTTGAATGTCACACAACAATATCGGTTACATCCGAATACCAACACATTAATATTGACTTTTAAAAAACCGTACCATAATGCTAGCTCTCAAACAATCAGCCGGTGGGTTAAACAAGTCCTTAAAGTGAGTGGGATTGATGTAAATGTATTCACTTCACACAGCACCCGCCACGCGTCCACATCCGCAGCTTACCGCGCAGGGATCTCCGTGGACGTAATAAATAAGACCCCCGGATGGACGGATGGACGGTAGTTCTCTATGTTTTGCCAAATTTTATAATTTACCTCTACTCGATAACGAACAAGATAAGACCTTCGCTGGGGCAATATTCAATCAGTAACAGTTACTATAATAACGATAAGCATTGTTAACAAAAATATTACTATCACTTTAATTGAAATTTTGGAATGTAGTGATTTGTTTGTTATATCAAATTTTGTTTTATTCATTTTCCCCAACTACAAAAACTAAAATCATTCTGCATGACGCTAAACATCTACACGAGTTATTTAAATCTCGAGGATGTAACATCGAAATTATAATTTATGGTTAATTGAACTTACCTTAAGTGAATTTTAACCAAAATTATGTGAGATGTTACATCCGAAGAGATTTAAGGTCCCTCCCGACCCAGGCACATGTCAACATACGTGTATGTTGATATATGGCCCATAAAGAAATGCAAAATGATTTTATTGTGAACTATAAAAATAATGGAGGTTGGGTGTGACAGCGGCCCCGACGGTAGGTAGGTGAAAGATATAATACTAGTTTTCTTTTAGTGAAACAAAGATCTAAACTGTGTGGTGATGTGGTAGATAGAGCAACGGACTACATGAGTTATTTAAATCTCTTCGGATGTAACATCTCACATAATGTTGTACTATACTACTATAAGTATGTACTATAGAAAACTCGATCTCCTCAGTAACGCTGTTCTTAAACTGATTTGATTAAGAAGTTCAGGAACGTCAATTTCGTTGCTTACTATCTTGAACAAGAACACCAGGTGAGTTTCGTTATTAATTACTTAATTTAACCCTTACTTGAGTCATTAATGAGACGACTACAGTTTATTTTATATATAAATAAGTAGAACTTTTGTGACATTTTTTGTACACGGATAAATTAAAAGAGTAGATTAAAGTACCCTTTAACACAATAAAAATGATACGATGGACAGTTTAACATATTTTTTTGTAGTGTTTGTTACTGTCAGGAAAAGATTGTAATGAAACAAAAAAAGTAAAGATAATCAGAACATAAGAAAATTTAAGAATTCAATATTCAGCAAGTATTAGTTAAAACTAAGTAAAAAAATAAATTGACCACCTAATTGGTCGAGGGGTTAGCGTACACGGCAAGTGCCACAGATTAACCCCGAGTCTTAATTTTGGTTCCCGATACGGGCAGACAATTGTGTACCGACTGCTCCGAGCAAGAAGCGGAAAAAGGACAGTCACGGTTGTGCTTAATATTACGAAAACACTTAATTTACACATTTAAAATGTACATAATTTTACCATGGATAATGTAACGAGAACATTTTTGTAAGCAAAATTTTAAAAAAATAGGTATAATATACAGTTTTTTTTTAATAGATTTCACATTATTGAGTTTACAAATATACGTGATTTCTACTAATTTCAATGGCAATATTTTGTAGACATCACTTCCGATAAATCTGCTACATATAAGCTTGAAAATGTTACCATATTTTCATACTACTACATTTTTGGATTATTTCTTTAAAAATGCTGCCCGAATTTTCCATACAAAAGCACTATGACTGTGCAGGTGTATATCGGCAGCTCGCGCTCGCGGCGAACCCCAAACGAATCAGTTCGCTAACAACAAATTATTTCGCCACAGTCTTAAATGTTTATATATGCACGGAACTCGTATCTTTGACTGACATTCATAATACAAGTTTACGTTCAATTTGTGTAATTTATCTAGAATTGTTTATTTTTTTTATGTTTAATATTATTAAGTATTAACTATTTTAATTGTAGCACGTCACGTGTGATCGGCACAAATTTAAAAATTATATTATTTAATAGCAGAAATTGTATCGATATAGTCCAGGATTCTGACTAGTGGAGCCTCATGTGCGAGAGACGAATATTGCGGATCTAATATTTTCAAAAGTGCACGATAAGCTCTAGGTTTAATTAATAAAGATAAAACAGAAGCACTCCAAGGTTTAAGTTCATGTTACGATCTTTAATAAAATGCAGTGTAGACTATAATGTCAACTTAAACTGTGGAGTACTTTCATGTATGTTTACTGATTAGACGGTAAATGTGTAAAGTTTTTTGGGTGCCATTCGGTAACCTAACGCATTTCTATGTTAAGCTACTGCAGTCTGTTTATGTGAATGCTGATCTACGATTTCTTTTGTGTAGAAAAACCGGTCTCATGTAGTCTACTTACCTGTATTCTATCGTCACACAAAACATTTCTCAAACTGTAGCACTTAAAGGCACTTAAAAATCGTTTTACAGATTATACTCGCTCCCCGAAGGCGATAGATGTTATCACTTATAAATCGCTCACTCTTATCATGTGCATTCAGGGAATGAGGAAAACATACTTTACGAACGGTTTGTTCTTGGCTTATAAAAAATGTGTTTATAAGATTATTTTAGGCAGTTAGACAAAAGAGACTACCTATTTTGTCTTAGTGCTAAAATAATAGGTTGACTTGCCCTCAAAATAAAACACCCTAATGGTACTAAAGGACGAAAACGGCAGGAATGATTGAACTTGTGTTGATCAGACTAAGTCTTCGCCTGGCCCTGGACATTTATTTGAGACTTTATTATAAAAAATATGTACCTAGTGCTCACAAAATGTATTAGTAAATGTACAAAGGTTAGTTTTTACCCTACTTGGAAAAAAGAGAACTACGATTCCCATATTTTTATGCATGTTAATCCATTATTTCGTCATTTATTATACAAATCGATTTTAATAATTCTAAAGAGAGTTGTTCCGAGGTGGTTCCATTGCTACCAAGTCAGGATCAGTTGATGGAACTCCAGAAAAATACAGTAAATACTCATATTTTGTCTACTTGGACGACGTATCCATTCAAATCAAAGTATTTATTCTGATTTCTAGTTTAAATTTTCATGCTAGATTTAAAAAAAAAACATGGACCTTACAGACACTTCAAAAGGTATTGAAATATGCATCATAAATTGTATACATAACAAAATATAACTAAAACCTTTTTTATAAAAAAATATCTCTCTAATTACAGGTTATCTAATTACGGGTTACTAGCCCAGGACCTCATCATCGTAGAAAAGTTATGATTTTCATACAAACTTTTAAAAAATTGCTCTATCTTTGATCAAATATCATCAAAAATCTTCAAAATCAAAAGACAACAAGACTTGATATAGCGTTTTTCAGATTACGATCCAGTTTCCGGTATTTCCAGTAATTTTATAATAATTCGCCTCTGTGGTCTAGCGGTCCGGGTGTTGGACTTGACTGCATGAGGTCCCGGATTCGAATTCCGGGTCGGCCAACAAAAAGTAAATTGGGTTTTTACAATTTTGTAATTAAAAAAAAATGTTGATCGGGATTGAAAATGTACCCGGTTGGCGATAGGGTTGCCACCTATCACAGTGTGGGACTTAGTGTCTTCGGCTAGTCGTGGGTGCCTTGGTTGTACCTCTGCCTACCTCTTCGGGGATATGGGCGTGAAGAAACTTTTTTTTATAATAATGTGGTCATGTACACGTACCACTTCTATACGTGGTGGGTCTACGTGGCTAAGATATTCTGAATCTCGTGGCATCTAACGGGTGAGTGGCCTTTAAACTCTTTCACGAATAGGAGAGGAACCGATGCTCGGCTTTTCGATCTGCTTAGCCGCGCAGATAGATCCATATTATTAAAAGAGCTCAAGATCCACATGGAGTAACCTTAATACATTTGTTTTATTGCTTATTAGTAAATATAAAATTAACAGACTGATTAAACCATTGTTCCATAATACCTATTACAGAGAATAACTACATCCTCAGCAATTTCCTGTTTGTCTGTACATTGCACAAAGAAATATAATCAGCTAAGAACAGGTCCCAGGAAATAGTATTTATTTGTCTTGTTAGCTCAAATCTATTGGAAAAATGACAATCGCACTACATTCAATGCGACTTATGGACAAATATTTTACTTTTATTGTGTTTTTCTTTTGTCTGCATAGACTTTTCAAGTTGCCATGAAAATTGGATTTCTTTATAGCCACATTTTCAAATAAGAATAATGACATTATGTTCATTTGGTTCACTTCAATATTTACTTTTGGCTTCCGCTCTTAAACATTTTTGAATTCTAAACAACGTTTACCTGCATATTAGTAATCATACCATCTGCCGTGACGTATCTCATCTCTCTCGTGTGTAGATGTCGAGAGACGGGCTACTCTTGGTAATTGCTTCACTTAAACATGTGCCTTTGCTTCAATCCTCACAAATTTCGAAAAATTTCTATGACTCTGGCCTCTCTTTCTAAAGCTAGACTAAAGTATCTTTTTCACGCCCATACCCCGAAGGGGTAGGCAGAGGCGTATCAAACTACAAACCTGACAGATTTGCCCATCGTAATATATTCTGGTTATCTTTCAACCGACTTGTTAATTATATTACAAAAAAAAGAAAACAGTGTGAGTCCGCAATACACATTTGCAGATGTGGATAAAGATTAATACCATGTTTACAAAGACACCCTCGCAACTCATGCATTATATCAGAACCAATTTGGTTATTATAAATAAGCATCTTCACGCCTATATCCCTGAAGAGCTAGGCAGAGGCACAACCAGGGCACCCACGACTAGCCGAAGACACTAAGTCCCACAATGTGATAGGTGGCAAGCCTATCGCCAACCAGGCACATATCCAATTACGGACAACATTTTTTTATTAGAAAATTGGAAAATCCAAATTTTCTTTTTGTTGCCCGACCCGGGATTCGAACCCGGGACCTCATGCAGTAAAGTCCAACACCTGAACCGCTAGTACACCTGTGTGGTACAGGCTATTTCAAAAATAAGTAGTTTGTACAACACCGAAACAATCGTTGACATTTACTTATATATACCAAGTAACTTAAGCGTGTTCCATCAATAAAGTAACAGAAAATATTATAGAATTAGTACAAACATTAGACAAAAGAAAATTAGTCAAAACACTGCTCCAGGATGTAAGAACAACAAAGAAATAAATGAAAATAAATATTTTTAAAGGCGTAAGAATAAATGATCACCATTACTTACCCTGACATTACCGTAATTCCCCTGTGTTTACGAGCCTTTCATGTGACGTCTGAGTTTTCGTTACCTACCGTTTTTGTGATTTGATTAATCGATGCATCTTTGTTGATTTTATGACTAACACAAGATGGATGACTCTTTACGTAAACCAAGAGAACAAACATCGTAATAAATTAAATAAATTTGGCGTTTCTTATTAATTTAGAAGCTACATTTTTGTATTTTTCTGAACTTTTAAAGCAAATGCTGAATAATATTTCAGATAATTAGTTAAATCAACTAAATTTCAGATGCATCAATACAATTATTCTGAAAATTCCGCGGATTTGATGATTTCTACGTTTAGTCCTCACCGCGAGTCTCGAATGCAGTAAATACAATAAAATTACCAAAAAGCAAAGTCAGTCCAATGCAACTGCCCATTGTTTTCTTTACTAATTACCATCATACACAGCATCTACACATCAGTGTCGATGCCATTTCTCTGTTAGTTACGATACAAATTTCAATGAAGAAGGTTCAAAGTTAACAACATTATTTTACTGATAATTTTCATTGTTCCTACCTTCCGGGTCCAGACCTGGGACGTAAAGACCTGTTCTCGTTCTCTCTTCTTCCATTTTCTTTCTTCAGATTGGTCTATTTTCAGCAGCGATGATTATGATCCTGATGTAAGGTTTAGATAAATATTGTTCACGAATTAACAAGAAAGAACATCAAAAATTCTGAGTCAAAAAAGTGCTTATCAAATAGACCCTCCTTGTAAAACAAAATATTGACCTCCTTACCAAGAAGCTCGTAAGACAGCATAGGTTACATCAGTTCAATATATCATTTCACGTTCAGAACATTTCATAATTTACCAGTGCTTTAATAAGTAGTGTTTGACTAATTAAATATAGAACCTTCTTTATTTATTTATTTATTTAACACTTTATTGCATACAAAAACTAAAATACACAAAATATACGAGAAGTTAAAAATGCACAAAAGGAGAGCTTATCTCTAAAGAAATTTCTTAAAGCCGACCCAAAAAAAAATAAAGCTGTGAAAATAAAATGGAAGGCATCGTGTACAAAAAACAATTAACTATAGCTATACTTAGAACAAATAAATAAAAATATAATAAAGTGTGTAAAAAATAAAACAGGTTAAAAAAATATCTTAGTAGGATAATATATGAGTATGTTATTGTGTCAACGATAAGTACTGTTCCTTCAATCTTTTCTTAAAAGTAGGTAGCCTTCTTTTTTGTTGCAATCAGTTCACACATACACTAAATTTCGTAGATTTCTTCATAACCTTTGCAAAAAAGCGGTCTATTAGAACACAAAAACCTGAGTGCACGAAACTACTATCACTATACGGCAGAAAGTAATAGTCAACACGACTCGGCATACATTTTAATAACACATCCTATCTACTGGCCGATACATGAGCCGCCGGGCGGGTAGCCCGGGAGCGTACAACTTGTGGGCGTTTGGCTACTAAAGAACTTAGAAATATCAGAACAAAGCCATAACACGTGATCCATATGACCTAGTAAACTAAGTTGTAAGAAAATTCAAAATTTTCTTTTTCAGAGCTTTTTCAGACGAGCTCTGAAAAAACTTTTTCAGAGCTCATCTTACCGGCCACAACTAATACTCAAACGCTATACTCCCTCTACTCATACTCACAACTCATCATGTCTATTAGACATCAAAGCAACAGTAATACTTTCACAATGTCATGATACAAAACTACACAGTAACCCTAAGTTTCATATTCAAGATTCATTCACTTCCAAATCACTCCTGACTTCATACTTTCTCATAAAACGATAGTTACCAGAATTGACTACATCCCACGAGCTCACATACCATTTTTTCTACCAGACAGATTTATTTCTCTTGTCACACATCAATTATCAGTATCTCCACTCTATAACATTCTGATTACGTCACAATCACCAACACTCAAAAACGACTTTCATAACGTATCATGTCAGAACCATTCAACCAAATTAACCACATTAATGCCAGATCTGATATTTATTGTAATTGTAATACACACTAACTTTTATGGCACACAGCAAGTAGCATTTTTTTGATAATTAAAATGATTTACATTATTAAATTTTTGCTCACTGTTTTTTTAATTAACTATTCACTCAGATTAAGTGAATAGTTAATTAACCGATGTCCGTTAACGCACTATACAACAATTAAATTACAATCTTATTAAACAATGAATCAAGTCTTTATCGTGAACATCATTCCGTCATCTGACCAACTTCGTTTCGTTACTATTACCTAAATCGAGCAATAATAACTCATGCCACCTCCATCAAGTGACGATAACCTTGCCGCCTCCAAGTCGTTGCTGTTGCCTAAATCGAGCAATAGCAACTCATGCCACCTCTATGGAGTTACGATAACCTTGCAGCTTCTATGTCGTTACTATTACCTAAATCGAGCAATAGCAACTCATGCCACATCCATCGAGTGACGATAACCTTTCCACCTCTAAGTCGTAACTATTACCTAAATCGAGCAATAGCAACTCATGACACCTCCATCGACTGACGATAACCTTGCCACCTCCTTCGAGTGACGATAACCATTTCACCTCTTTTTTAGTGACGATAACTTTATCACCACTTGATTCGCTACGGAGCTTAGCAAACGATACCAAATACTGTTCACTAATCTTACACAACAGCGCAAAAAAGAATAATTTTAGTCGGTTTTATCGTGGTCGTTGGACCCTATACTTTCCGTTTTACCGTTATCAATTAAAGCAATATCATTATTTTGTACTTTTTTAAAAGCCAATTAATAAACATTAAACAACACACATCGATCGCTTTATCCAGGCTTCACTACAATTTTATTGAGCTATGAGCATTTTTTCAAAAGTACCCACAATACACATCCACACTTGAATTCACAGTAAGCAAATGAACTTGTTACACAACTCATAGGCACCATCCTATATCACAAGATTAAAATTACATTCAAACACCCACCAGTTTCTTCACCTGCACAAAGTCTACGAATTGCAGAGCTTGATTTTATGATGGAGATTTCTATTTCACACAACTTGTTATAATTATTAGCACAAAACAATAAGAATTTCACGTGATTAATGCCTAATAACTTGAATAACCCAACTTCATAACAAAATTCATTTTAGATATTATCAACACACATCAATTCGCACTACAAACCATGTTCACTGCACACGCGATCTACTGGCCGATACATGAGACGCCGGCCGGGTAGCCCGGGAGCGTACAACTTGTGGGCGTTTGGCTACTAAAGAAATTAAAAATATCAGAACAAAGCCTTAACACGTGATCCACTCGATTCTGATGTCCACACGCTATCATTCAGTACTCTCGCACTAACAAGTAGCGTATGCCTTTCCGCTGCCAAACAAACCATCGTGAACATAGAAATAAGCATTCCACTGTGACAACAAAAGTAAACCCCCGAAGGGGAAGGTAGAGCTCCACCCCGCTCTTCCCGCGTGAGTGCCAACCAAATAATGCACCTCCCGAATGACCCACAACCCGGGCCCTAGATCATAATTGAATTAACAATTACGATCTAGAATTATCTCTTTGCCATCCTATGACAGGGAGAGACTTATTACCAGTGGCGACCTCCGTACTAGACAGCGGTCCGAACACTGCAAGGCGTGCACAAAGAATGCCTCACGAAGCAGGCCCGCTTTGACTTATATAGCCGTAGCGGCCGACAAACAAGCTGATAAGACAACACCTGCAAGCCCACCTGCTACTGCACGTGGTGTTTACTTGAAGCCTTTGAATGCCAATCTATATTGCGCTAGTTGCTACGTCAACTATACTAATAACCAAAGTATATAAGCCACGCATACGACCTTGCGACATATTTGTTATCTAACAGAAAAACCCTAAAACTATGAACAAACACTTCATGTTGAAAACCAATTTTTCTTGCAAGAACATTAGTTTATATCAACAGTAATGAGCAATGTCAAGCTCTTTTCAATTTCAAAAAAAAACAAATGCTCCATAATTTATTTCATAAAGAAGTGTTCATAATGGATTGTCACTTTCATCAAAAATGCTATCGAGTTTCCAACAGAATAAAGCATGTAAAGGTTATTATACATTGGTCACCGTAAACTAATATCAGTTATTTATTGAGAACATAGAGACATATAATTGAATTACTCGCGAAGCATTCTTATTATCAATTATATGGTGTATGAAGTAAATCTTTGACAGTTGTGATATTTCTTTATGTTTTTGCAGGGTAAGTCAATGAATTCCTTAACAATTCTCAGATTAATGCAATGTTTTTTTTTAAACCCAAATTAAGTACTTAGAATAACAGTATAGGGGTTAGCAAGCTGAAGTGGCAGTGGGCGGGGCACATAGCGCGGAGAACTGATGGCCGTTGGGGCAGAAAAGTTCTCGAGTGGAGACCACGCACCGGCAAGCGAAGCATAGGACGGCCACCCACGAGATGGACAGACGAACTTATGAGGGTCGCGGGGTCTCGTTGGATGCAGGCCGCTTCCATCCGGTCGAAGTGGAAGTCAACGGGGGAGGCCTATGTTCAGCAGTGGACGTCCTATGGCTGAAATGATGATGATGATGATAACATTTTATGGTATCAAATAGAAGAGAATAATCGCTCTCTTCTGATGGCAAAAGACCGTCATTTACAAGCAACATAGACCAACCCTCCCGCACAGCACAAGACAAGCGCTAGCTCTAGCGCTATGACCACATGAGTGATTGAAAGGCAGCACGATTTTTTTTTTTATGTGACAAAATAGCTAATCGCACGACTTAGCCGATGGTTAGAAACAACCTTAGCCTATAGACGCCATATGTGTTGTAGCTGTGACTTTGTCTTGTTGACGAGGTGTCAGCTCAATTTTAGAAGTCTACCGGCTACATAAATAAATATAATCTCAAATGTTGGACTGTATGATTTGTTTTTTTTATAATGTTGGGGGCAAACAAGCAGACGGATTTCCTGATGGTAAGAAATTCACGCCGCCTAGAGACACCAAAGGTGGTAATGGTGCGCTTGCAACCTAAAGACGGAATGTTAGGCCACGAGCAAAATTAAATGTACCGGCTACCTTATCCTACAAACCAGAACACGTTAACGGCAAGTGCTGACGCTATGGCGGCAGTTATATATAAGGCGGTGGTACCAATCTGGGACAATCGCTACGAAACTCGACCACCAAGTCAAATATCACGGTGTTAGTAACTTTGAGCTTATGCTCGCCTTTTACGAGCTACCTGGCAGGAAGGCAGATGGTCTTTTCCGCAAAAGAGCCCGGACCAACACGGGGTTAAACTTTTTTCAAATATGCCATCCTATTTTTTCTTATGACACGTAAAATCCACTAAAAACTAAAAAAAACTCACGAAACTGCGTGTATTTTTGTAAAATATGATTATGTTCATTCAAGGCATTCTCAACAACTATATATGCAACTTTATATATATTTTTTTTATGTTATAGGAAGTCAAACAAGCAGAAGGATTTCCTGATATTAAGAAATTCACGCCGCCTAGAGACACCAAAGATGGTAATGGTGCGTTGCCAACCTGAGGTCCAGATGTTAGGCCTCGAGCAAAAGTAAGTTTACCGGCTACCTTACCCTCCGAACCGGAACACGTCATGACGTTATGGCGGCAGGAATAAGTAAAGTGGTGGTACCAATCCGGACGAGTCGCTGCTAAACTCTGCCACCTAGTCAGATGTCACGGTGTTAGTGATGATAAGCCTATGCTCTCCTTTAACGAGCTGCCTGGTAAGAAAGGCACATGGCAAAGGAGCCCGGACCAACACGGGGAGTATATAATAACCTTTCAGATTTAATTTCATTTCTTAAATGTATGTAAGTATAGTAAAAAGTATACACTGGGTCATAAAGTGTTAGGGATCAAGGATTCAAGTTATGTAGTGAATCAGAATCAGAAAAAAAAACTTTAGTCACGTGAACCATACAACTGGTACTTGTGCGTAACATTTTATAAACTACCAAGAGTAGGGTTACTCTCGAAGCTCGATTCATATTAGAAATTATAATCGAGTACATCATTTTAGGTAATTTGTGACGACACAATACTAGTGAATGATTAACGTTTAGTTAATAGTAAACAATAAATTATTGTATCGGATTTGTCGAAATCCTTTGAAATTAAATATTAATAATCTGTTAGTACTATGTTCAAAAGTACCTGAGTTATATACGATTCCAATTTCCAATTCGCATGATATCGAGATGCAAGGGTAACCCAACAGGTCGGAATCGCGGCCACACTTTGCGAAAATGCGGCAAAAGAAATTTAGCGGACTTATCTTTTTTCAAACCTAATCTTAACATTGAAAACTAGAAAAAATACAAATTACAATCTAATTTCACATATACATGGAGCACATTAAAAGTTTTGCACTTCTAGCTAATCGGAACCATTTTAATTGCGAATGTTGTATTTTTAAAACGTTGCAACCTTCTAAGTAAAAAAAAAAATCATTGGCGGAAGTAATTTGACAGTTGTATTTTTATCGCACATCAAAGTACTACGTACGCAACGAAAATAGAATTAAGTCGAAAAGATTTTAGAGTTATGCTTTTTATGATTTTAAAAGTTCTTTCTCCGCAAGACTGTGCCGCTCGTCTTCAAAATACTGTTGGGAGAGAAGCACCTTGTCTGAACACCGTGGGGCGATGGTTTGCCGAATTAGAGAGAGGTTAAGTTTCTTATCGGCTAATTTCGTAAACGGCGGCCTTCTACTGCCGTCAACGAAAATAGTATGGCCACTGCTAAGCGGTTAAGGCGAGGTGAGTCCTAAAAACAG
>NJDC01002288.1:0-37244 GCA_002245475.1 Calephelis virginiensis
ACCGCCCCCCTTGAGACCTGCAGCGCCCACAAGGGAGCGTTATCTCCCACTTTGGGAAAGACTGGTTTAGGGTATAATCATTCTCTGCCACTACACACAGTACAAGATATAGGTATTTTAATGTTCACTGGCCTGAGTTCTTGTAGATCGGCAGCCTCCGTCTTCTAGACGTAAAACAGATTCTGATATGGTTATAGCCTTCTCAGTTAAGGGTTAAGCATATAATGCACTCGGCTAACAAGTTAGTTAGTTAGACGTCCGGAGTTCAGTATCCTCCAACTCAAGTGGTGAACCCCTGGAAGCCAGAAAGGGAATGGATAAACCCTGGTTCATGGAGTGCTTTAATCGCGGTCGTAGATGGCCAGGACACATTCTTTTACATTTTTATTTTTAAGCAAGCACACATCAGTTTAATTACAGGCTGTGGCACAGAGAATTCACATAATTTTAATAAAATGGAAACTCACCAAGTATGGAGATCTTCTTATAAAATAATTGTAATAGCGTTAGAATCATTTAATAAGAGCTCACTGATATTTTTAAATTATTTCTAAATTCTTTTTAGTAACAGGATTTAAGATCGGTGTCGATACAAAGCGTTCGTATGACCTCTTTTAATTTTAATTAACAGCCGGTTATGTTGCCAGTGCCTGTCCGATATAAAAGCTTAGAATCGATAGGTATATGCTAAGTTGCTATTTATAAAAAATATTTATTAAAGTTTATTAATTGTTTACTGTATTATATTTATTTAGGTATTTTAAGCATATAAATAAAAATAAATAAATATCTCTGGACAACTTACACTAATTGAATCTAACCCCAAAGTAAGCAAATTATATGCTTGTGTTATGGGTGTTAGTCAACGATACTAATACATAGAAATACTTAAATAGATACCAGAACAAATTTAATAAACACCCAGACCCGGAAATGCAGACATCTAAATGTTCATCACACAAATGCCTGCCCCCGTCGGGAATCGAACCCGAGCCTCGCGGTAAGTCGATGTAGTTAGGCGAGTACGCTAGCCACTCGACCAACGAGGCGATATACAGTATAAATTTATTTTATTTACTAGTTATAATAGTTTTATTTGATTTTTTTTTCTTGGGATTATATAACGCTACAGGCAGAGTCCAATTATAGCGTAACAGAAAAAGAGTGTCTTGCTTTAATCTACGGGACAAAAGTTTTCCAATCTTACCTGTACGGAAGTCGTTTCAAGATCGTTACAGATCATCGCCCACTTAAATGGCTATTCAACTGCATAGACCCAGGTTCTAAATTATTAAGATGGCGCCTTAAATTAGAGGATTTCGAGTATGAAATCGAATATCGCAAAGGAAAATTAAATTCATTTGCTGACGCACTTTCTAGATTGCCCGTAAATCCAATTCTACCTCAACTAACTAATGATAATACCAACGACAATGAAATCTTAGACGATGTTAGGCCTATTCATCTCAGCCCAAGAGGTGTTGACTTTGACCTCATAACTCCTACCGAACTTGGCGTCCATTCGCCAAATCCATTATTTCCCCAATTAGACTCTTTATCAAATCCAAGTCCTCAAACTCAGACTTCCTACACATCACCACAAGGTGTTCCTGTAAATTTTAATCCTCATGATACTAGACCAAATCCTGAAGTGCTCAAGAACATAATAAATTCTCTCTGATTCTAAAATACCAATTCTTGCTAGTTCTATCACTGAATCCTTAATACCAAATCCTACTACTTTTACTGTCGATGATGAAATTCTTAATCCATTAAGTCCCTCCGAATTCTTACCTTCGTCTTCAAGATCCGACGAAGACTACTCCCATTTCCTAAAAGACTTCGCAAAAACGGATACTATTTATGATATTAATATTTTTGAACATAATCAATCTCTAATGAAAACTGAATGTAGTATTATCCATGTACCAACATCTATAGATTTAGACAAATCTAATACTAACATCCAGGAAATCCTAGGTAACGCTGTTGATTCTACTTATATACTGAATTCTGAGAAGGAACTTTATTCTTTGGAAAAATTCAAATTGAAAGATCAAAAGACGAATTGAAAAATCTATATAACTTCTGTACACCAAAGTCCATCATTTTGACCAGTACATTTATCCAGAAATATTTAAAACCCTGAAAACAGTGAAAGACAAATTAGTAATAGATACATGTGCTTCTAATATTGCAATATCTGATTTTAAGAATCCCTTTGAAAATTTATCATTTGTAAAAAAATATTTAAAATGCTTACGTATTTATTTCACCGAAGCAATATAATAGTTAACATATATCACAACAATATAATCTGTCCTAATCTAATTGAAATAAAGAAAATCTTACGTGAATATCATGACATCCCATCTGCTGGTCATCCTGGTGTAACGAGAACGTAACAATTTTATTGGAAAAATATGCGAAGCGACATTGAGCAATATGTAAAGAAATGTTCTTCATGCCAAACTAATAAGGCACTAAGACAAATAAACACGGCACATAACAAGCACGTCCTCTGTTCCTTTTGAAAGAATCGCACTTGATATTGTCGGTCCTCTTCCAGAGTCAGGTACAGCAAAGACCAAATTTATATTAACATAACAAAATGACTTAACAAAATTCTCTTCAGGTTATCCTATTAGGAGCACTACAGCAGTAGAAACTACTGACTGTCTACTCCATTTCATCTCACTTTTTGGTATTCCTAAGACTATATTTACGGATCAAGGTTTCTTGAAATAAAGCAATTATAGTCATCTACTATCATCCTCAAACACAAGGTGCTTTGGAAAGGTCTGATTCCACGCTGAAAGAATATTTAAAATCCTACGTTAACGAGACCCAAGACATTTGGCCTCGTTACGTTTATACAGCAATGTTAGCTTACAATACTTCTGTTCACTCTACTACGAACTTCACTCCTTATGAACTTGAATGAAACCCTATATTCCCAATCCTATTTTCGATTCACCTCCCAACTAGCAATTTTCTCTTAGGAATATGCTTATTTAAGAACTAAAGTCTTATAGCAGACCTATAATTATATGTGTCTTGATTAAGACAGTATATCTTGAAAAAGCATTATGCAAGGTAATTTATACTAAAAGAACAGTTACTCTCAATACACACTCTTATAGAGACGAATAAGCAATCGTTGTAAGACATTTATATGACAGTTAGCTTACAAATGCATTTACCAAGAACAATTGCCCTTGATTATTGTTTGCACTTAAAAAAGCATCTTAGTAGTGTATTCATTCTTATAAGTCTGTAGTAAGTGTTTTATTAGATTTGTATCCTTACTAATCTCTTGCATACAACTGCTATAAAGCTAAGAGGTAGTAAGTGTGAATGGTATTTTCCAAGTCAACTTTAAGAGTAGAAGCATAATAGTAGAGCCCTATTAGAATATTTTGTCTGATGAAAGACTTATAGATAGATAGATTTACTGATAAATAATAGCGGAAAAATATTTGCAATCAATAATATTTAGTTTGAGTAGTGGAAAAAAATTAAGAGATGTAAAGCTTATACGAAAAAAGTTCACAAAAAATTAACAAACTCGATAAAGAAACCAAAGTTACTACAGTAAAGTGACACTAGTACTCCAGGAAACAATGCCTGTAAATTATTTGATGGTTCTGTACAGAAACAAAAAAAGAAGTATCTCTGAAAATTAACCTTAACTGTCAGATTCTAGTTTTAAAGCGGATAACGATAAACGTTTTGAAACAGATAAAACGGATTACGAAAAAATAATAAAATTTTGTGAATATTCAATTTTTATTTACATAATTCACATTCACCGGAAAGACAGTAGTCTTAAGTTGCGAATTCGTGGCAGTTTCGGCACCAGAAAAATTAGGCATGCAATATTTTTTTACGTTGCTTTGAACATGTGCTATACCAAGGTCGGTTAAACAAAGAACATCTCATATCACAAATAGGTATCTGTTAAATATTTAATCAGATCAGAGGCTTTCTTCTTTTATTACAGCCCGCAGAAAGTACACAATTTCATGTCTCCACCTTGGGTAGGGAGTAGTATTTCCCGCGCGGAGTTAAGCGGCTACTATAGTCTAAGAACTCACGGAACGGTTTTTACCCACGCCCGCAGCCCTTTTGGCGCGCGGCTTCTATAGAATGCAGAATTATGTCCAAAAAGTAAAAGCACATTTTACGATGCGTTTTACACCCGCAGTGCCCGCTGTTGATTGCGGTTCCCGCGACAGCGGCCACCCGCCCGTAGGATCGTATCAGTTTTCAGCGATGATTTTAACAGCGACGGCTTTGTGACCGCACAAATTACCGTTCTCCGTTCTTGAGTTTTGAAATAAAACTGCAGTTCCGAGATCGCTGCGGGAGCAAGTAAAACCCGCTCTTTGAAATCTTAGTCTAACAGGTATCTTTGTCCAGGTGTAACAAAAAAAAAATACTTCAAAACTCACATAATAATACTAAGCTATATATTAAATATACATAACTACACGTGTACATGTATATAGGTTTACTTAGGAATTTAGCTCAACTCACCTCACCACAAGATATAATTTGTATGTAAAGGTTTTTAAAAATAAGTAAAGGAACCCTAAATTTATTAAATGACTTACATGTAGCCTTACCATTACCTTATTCAAGTCATCAATAGGACCAAAGGGTTTAAAGTTAACAGAGGGAGTGCGATATAAGAGAATATACTCTTTAGCTTATCTTAAAAGATAATCCTAGGTAATCCTATAAATCTTGTAATGGCGTCCTTTTTTAATTTTTGCAAAAAAATAATGTTGATACGAATTTACTAATTACATTAAAAAGTTTGCCCGAGAAAATAAAACAATTTATTTTACAAATTATTCGAAGAAATGTAATTCGCAAGTTGCTTTAGTTTATAAAAACATAATAATTCGTATCTAGTAAATGCATAAGTCTGTACGGAAACTTGTAAATATCAATAAAAGTATAAATAATAAATTTTATGACTTCATCTTTTTTTATTACAGCACCGCTTGTTGATTCAGTTTCCTTTCGACCGAAAAATACTCTGATAATGAAATTCCAGAAAGCAATAAAAGGGCAAATCCAGAGTCTAACACCTAAAGAAGTAACCGCAAGAGCGCTGCAAATCTAATTGCTCCTAAAAGGACACTTGAAAGAGCGCTCTAAGTCTTATTTTTCTTTAATCAAAACCATTATAAGACCGTTGTAAGTTATTTTGGTATTACAACGGCAATAACAAGATCATTGTAAGTGTTAAGTTACTCCTAATAAGAGCGCTGTAAGGTAACTATATGTAACAATTCTCTTATAATATGCGCCTAAATCGACACTTACAGCGGTTTGTATGTAAAAAATTTTACTCTTAGGACATCTGTAAGATTAAATTTTGCTAGTTGGGCTGCTACCACTTACTTAGATTACGTTAAAATGCTTCAAAATCGCTTGCGCTACTCGCGTGATAAAGCTTTCCAACACATTTCCAGATCAAAAGAAATCTCGAAAGGATAATATGATACTCACACGCGACCCGTAACTTATAAAGTTGGTGATTACGTCGTTCTGAAAAACCATCTGCGACTACATAAGGACGGACACAAGGTGTCCGATTTGGAAAGGTGGTACAAGGTGGTTAAAATAAATGGCAGAAATTCTCTGACTCTCTTAATTAATCGCAGTCATGTAACTCATCACTACGATGAGGTAAAGCTCGCTAGAAGAGGCGATTTACAAATTCTATTTTACTATTTTTACACAACAATTTACCATGTCTTATATTATTTTATACTATGCCAACTTTACTTTGTTTTCTACTATAATTATACAATTTTATGGATAGTAATAAGATAGGTTAGTTATACAGTGATTTACAAAATACAAATTTTGTACTCTTGAATTTCAGTCTTACCATTTCCATTTGCGTGCCTACTATGGCTGCCTCGAATCTTATTCAACCTATATCTTCAGATTCCGGCATCTATTTCGACTATTCAGGGAAATTAAGAATAATTAATGGACTCTCAAATGTATTAATGCTAATTGATATTTCACATTTTCAAACCCACATAGAAAATATAAATGCTGTACTAAACACTGTAAGACTTTTATGTCTACAAAAGTATAATTCGGAATGTCAAGATCAGCTTAAACCTTTAACTGTACGATACAAAGATATCAAAAAACAATTCGATCTCATCTAGGAGACAGCAAAATTAAACGTGGAGCATGTATTGGTGGTGTTGGAACTGTGTTTAATCATATTTTTGGCACCATAGATGAAAATTATGCATTAAGATACGATGATGCTATTAATTCTGTTTAAAGCGATACTAAAAAGCTAGCTCATTAATAAAAGAAAATATTTTAGTTACTACATCTACGATCAATTCTTACAATAATTCTATTCATAAACTTAAAATTAATGAAGATAGTTTAAATAAAGCTATCGACAATGTCTCTACAATAGTAAATAATTAAACTATTGTTTCAAATGATCTTTTAGCTTCTATACATTTTATTTCAATATTTAATAATCTAGAAACATCCTTATTTACCTTATCATTCCAACTAAAAGATGTTACTAATGCTGTTTTATTTGGCAATGTAAATATTATACACCCTTCTACTATAACTCCACATCAATTATACAGAGAGCTTGCCGATAATTATAGATATTTACCAAATAAGCTACAACTACCATTAAGTCTAGAAATAAATACTATTCATACTATTTTAAATATATCTACTACTGCTTTATTATTTGAACCATACGATTGTATTCGTTTTACAAATACTACTTGTTACTTCCTTATAATTTTACTTACATCATAATATTCCGTTACCAGTACCACATAATTCGGAAAAGCCAGACACGTTCAGTTTAATCATCTCTTCGTTGAGATATATTGCGATTACTAAGGACAAATCACACTTCAGCAATTCTTTGGATACATGTAAGAAGATCAACTTTGAAAACTATATGTGCAAAATTATGAATGTGATCTCATCAAGTGTAAACCCATCTTGCGAAAGTGAGATAATCTCGAAAGTGTTGTGTTCTACCAGTGCAGTGCGAAACAAAACTTATTTACGGTAATCTTGACCTATGGAAACCACTAACAAATAATCGATGGATTTTCGTGCAAACATTTTGTAATAAGCTATCTATTGATTGTGCTAATTCTGAACTATTAGAAGAAATTGTTACTGGTACTGGGATATTAAATGTTCCTAAACATTGTTCAGTATATTGTAAAAGTATTCAACTCTTCTCCAACGATAACGTGGGTATAAGCTCACCTGTATTTAGTTTTTCAAATTTTAATCTAATTAATAATACTTGCTGCAATTTAAATAAATTCATTGCAAATATTAATAATGTGCCCTCTATCAAACTAGAAAACATTGACTTAGAAAATCTAAAATGTAATTATGATACTGTTACCAAATTTTAATCAAAGATCTAAATAAAGTGGTCAAAGAACCACACATAATAAAGTATGGGGCTCATTAATCAGTAATTACTATTTTTGTAATCCTAATTATAATTAGTATAATAATATATAAATTCTATATACGATTGTCTAAAAACAATCCTAATTCCATTCCAATTCCTACAACTCTTTTTACCAACGAACCTATAGTAGAATTTCAAACAAACAAAAAAACAGACGATCAGCTAGAAGTCCATAATGCTATTTCAGAAGATACGTCTCAAATAAACCCCATATCTAATAAGAATTAATATTTAAATGTCCAGAAACTTCGATTTAATCCTATGTCCTCGAAGTTCTTTCTTAAGGGGGGAAGTTTTATATTCTAAGCTAGTATTGTATAATGCCGATGGCCAGACTGCCTCGTCAGCAGTTTGACCATACAATATCCCGACTCCCAAGATCTAGCAGTCACGCTCCAATCTCCGGAGAGTCTAGTCTCTAGTCTCCTATTCTATATCGGTTAGATAATAATTATATTTCTTTTAATTCTATTTCTAAAGTGTTATTAAACAAAATATTTTTTAAAACATTAATCACCGAGTCCGGTCTAACATAATGTTCTCATGTAATTTTGTCTCCAAGATCTTGGTTGGTTTAATTCTCCATTGACATACTTATCTTCTGAATTTGGGGAACTGTACAAATGTCGAGATGTTTTACTATTTCTTAAGAAATTGTGGAACAAGACATTTGTCATTGTAATTAAAGACGCTTTTGTTCTAGTTTTGTTTTTTTGTCAGTAGTCACTATCAACTAGTGATAAGAGTATAATACTAAAATGCCCTTTATAATTGAAGTTCTACGTTGCAATATGGGGTGGCAGTAGAGTCATGACATGTTTCTCATCTAAAGCGCCAGTACAATGACGAAGATTAAATCCTTTTGACTTTGCAAGCCATTCATCCGTAGCGTTAGGTTAGGTTAGGTTAGTATCTAATTATTCAGCCACAAAAACATCGTTCTATGAATCCACCGGAATTGCAAGAAACCAGTAAAAAATGAGTACTGCTTTTAACGCAAAAAATAACAAATTGGTTAATAAACACAACTTAAAAGAAGAAGACGAATGCGATTTATTTTGTAAAATGTTAACGAAACAAATAAAGGAGTATCCAAAACTTGACAGGGAAGAAATAATGTATGTCCTTCATGGTGCTATGATGAACAGACGTCGTCGTTACAACACGACGCAGGGTAGATCATATGCTGTTTCTTCTCCTTCACAAGTAATACTTAGTCGACCTAGCACGAACAACAGCATATATCACATTATTTAAAGCTTAGGTGGTAATTACTAGAAATTTAAAAAAAAAAAAATTTTGAAAAACAAAATGGCTGACACCTAAAACAAGATTTTTTGAAAAATTGCTATTTTCGCAACCGTTTCATGAAATGACCATATTGGTGTCATTTGATACAAAAACGAGGATGTTGATTTCAAATTTGGCAACTATTTTGAAATCCAAGATGGCGACCGGAGGTTATAGTTGAAAATCTGCTATTGCAACGATGGAATCAAAAATCTCATGTCATTAGATAGCGTTTGCTCTAAAAGTAATAATGCATAATTTGCCTTGAGCTACCTTTAGCTGAACAAAAGTTTGGCAACGGCCTGCCAAAACGAAAACAAGTAGCGAGTTCGAGACAGTGCTATTTTATAGAACCTTAGTGGCAACTACCAAAGCCTCAAATAAAAATTTCAAATTTGCGAAAACAAAACTGTTGAAAAACCTATTTTCGGTTAATTTTAAATTTTCAAGATTTATGCACCGCGAGCTCACTGTGAGCACAAGGTGCTACTCGCGATCTGCTTGCTGCTCGCGCAACACGTGATATGTGTGGTTTGAATGAGTTTGAACTTAAAATACACTCGATTAAATCCTTTCAAGCCAAAAAAAGACTTCACCATTATTTTTTTTAGTTTGGTGTAATTTTCAAGATTATATAGGTGGGCAATGCACATATTTGGAAATATCGATTAGAGTATAGACTTTAATGACTAAAAGTTAAAAAAGGCTGTAGCCTTTTCAAATTTTTATGGCGGCCATCTTTTTTCCGCCATTTTGGGTCTGTCTGTCCGTCCGTATGTCACAGCCACTTTTTTGAAACTGTTAGAACTATACTGTTGAAACTTGGTAAGTAGATAATAGATAGATAATAGATAATATTCTGTAAACTCTTTTAATATTAAACCAACAGGAGACTACACGCGAGATTATTTCTATTAAGTATAAAAAGTCTGTCACTTTTAGTGTAAGGGCGGTACAGCACACTAATTTAATCGCTTTACTGATGCGATTTCAATCGTGTTAAGATGCACGCTCAGAATGCCAATATTGGACATCATTTTACGTTGATCAATTAGAGAACTTAGACGATACCTATGAACGTGTTCTATGGATTATTCTCGATTTTTGTGCATACCTTACATACGTCTGAGTGTGAGGTATAAAAATAAGTTTATACTATCCAAAACACACTTAAAAAAAGATGACCGCAACTTCGGCCAAATAACACACTTGCATTGGTTCCAAATGCGGGACAAGGAATGCGACTAATTTTGTTCTGAATTCAAATAGGGTTTTTCTTTGTAAACCAGTATGAGAATTAAAATCAAACACCTGACTAAAGTAACAATTTGTACCTACCTATATGCATCTAAAATATTTAACACTTAATTATGTTACATGCTATATATGTATATTACCTATATTACATACATACTCGTATTCATGTTACAAAATGAGTATTTTTTTCTTGAAATTTGGCTGTTTGTAAGGTTTTTTAATTTGTAAGCACAAAATAGTATATGCTTGTGTATATTCCGAAGAGAAGTTTAAAGGTTGTAAGCTAGTAATAACTGGTTTGCAACCCAAGTTGAAACGTATTTTATAGGTATAACTAGTATTTCGCGTGGCGTGGTGTTATCCACCGCCCATGTAGGCTGTTGTCCAGTGTGGCGGTACTTTCATTTTTAAAATTTACAAATTCAGCAGAAATGGGTTTGCCAACAGCGGCCATTTAGTTTTTGAAAATTTAATTTTTTTTTGCCTGATAATTGCCACTTAAGCTCTATAAAATAGCATTATTTCGTATTCACTAGGTACTTGTTTTCTTTTCGGAAGGCCGTTGTCAAAGTTTTGTCTAGCTGAGGAAACCTCAAGGTTAGTTACGTACTCGTATTTATTACTTTAAGAGCAAACCTTATCCGAAGACAAGAGATTTTTTGCTCCCTTATAACTGTAGTAGATTTTCGTAGCACCTTGTGCTCAGAGTTCGGCCTACGGCCTCACTGCGAGCTCGCGGTGCTTCAGTCTTCTTTTCTAGACACAAAAATCGATATTCAAATCGATATTTCCAAATAAGCGCATTGGCTTCATACTGAATCTTAAAAATAGCACCAAGTTAAGAAAAGGATAGTGAAATATATTTTTGCTTGAAGAGACTTAATTGAGTGTATTTAAAGTTCAACTTCATTGAGACTACTCATATCGCGTGCTGCGCGAGCAGCAAGCAGCTCGCGAGCAGGCAGTAGCACATTGAGCTCACAGTTCAGCCTGCGGCCTCACTGTGGCGGCCGGTTGCCATCTTGGATTTAAAAAAGGTTGCTAAATTTGAAATCAGCATCCTCGTTTCTGTCTCAGATAATACCAATATGGTCGTTTTATGAAAAGGTTTAGAAAATAGTAATTTTTCAGAAAATTTTGTTTTCCAAATTTCCAACTTTTTTTTTAATTTCTAGCATTTTTTTACCAGATACAGGTGGCTAAGCAATAATTACGCTTTATCTATAAGTTTAAAAAGATTTATTTTAGGTTTATCGTAGCGGTTTTTCATTAATTACTTCCGGTAGCCATCTTGGATTTCAAAATGGTCGCCAAATTCAGAATCAGCTCCGTCGTTTATGTCTCAAATGACACCTTTATCGAGTATATCTATAACGGTTAATAATCTTAAAAAATGTAAAAAAGTTGAGAGGTGTCAAGGGACACCCGGATGGAACGAAGTTCGCTCTCCCCCCTCTCTCTCTCAATCTCTATCAATCTCTATTAATCTCTATCTCTCTTATAGAGAGAGACAGACAGAGAAAGATGAAAAAAAAGTAAAAAATAAAAAAAAATAAATAAATAGAGAGACAGACAGAGAAACATGAAATAAAAAAAAATAATTAAAAAAAATAATTAAAAAAAACAAATATGCGCAATCCGCAAAGCTCACAATAGCAAAAAGTGTCGTGACAACTTTTCGTATGATTTTTTTCCGTCTAGCCTCCTTTCACAACGCGCAATACGGAACTTCGTTCCAAAAAACCGATTGTTGTATGGCAGCCATCTTGTTTTTCGCCATTTTGAATTTTTTTTCACAAGTTCTTGTAATTGCCACCTGGGCTCTACAAACTGGCATCATGATCGACCATCCATGTCTTTCCGTTTAGATAGGCCAGGCCCCCGATTACCCCTTAAAAGTCATGTTTGGCAACTTGAACCGAAACTTTCAAATATTTAAAAAAAATGGCCGCCATCTTGAAAAAATTTAAAAATCCGAAAAGCCCTGTCAACACCGAGCAATATTCACTATCAAAGCAAATCTCCATCTCGAACCGTATAAAACCTACAGCCTTTTCAGATTTGTATGGCGGCCATCTTTTTTCCGCCATTTTTTTTCCGAAATCCAAAGAAATTTTGTGTAACCGGTCAATAACTTGTAAGGAAGCAACTTTCTAACACTAACGGTTCGGACGCGATAGGCGAATCAATTTTGTATGGCGGCCATTTTTTCGTATTGCCAAAACTTGGCAATTGCCACCTTAAAGAAGAATTATGGCGCCAAAACAGTCCCGCTAGGTGTCACCGTTTTGGCAGGCCGTCGACCGACTTTTTACCAGGTCTATATTTCCAAAGTTTCGGATTTTCCTGGTTGGTTTGAGAGCATTCCCTATCCGACGACATAACACCGTGACTCTAGCACGACGGCAACAGGGAGAACAATTCGGGATCAGTCAGTTGTAGTGTAGTAGTCTGAGTTTACATATTATTTTAGGTATAATTAGTAGCCAGTGATCGTGGTATTTATGTAGTGTGTACTTCGGGCATTTAGAATTAAACTTCTGAATGCTCTAACGGTTGCATTCGGAGACGTCTATTAACATTTAAGCTATCTTTATGTCATAACTATGTGTAAAAAATGTCAACATAATGACTGATTAAAAGATAAGTGACATCTCTGAGTGCGGCCTTAAGTGTGTAACGCTCGTACATACATACATATCTTCACGCCAAGTCCCTGACGGGGTAGGCAGAGAGTATCGAGTGGACCTCACGATCCTGACAGACGTGCCTAGCTTCCTTCACATTCGTTGCACTTTTCATAAAAGCACGCTGGTTTTGGAAAATCTTGACACCACCCTCGGATAATATTTGATCGTGGAATGTCAACCTTGGTCTCCCCGGGTCACTACCCTCGCCATAACTTATCAGAATCAGAATCAGAAAAATCTTTATTCACTTGAATCATACATGTGGTATTTGTGCGCGTCGACATTTTTTTTAAACTACCACCGGATCGGAACGCGGCCACACACTGAGAAGATCCGGCGAAAGAAACTCAGCGGGCTTGTCTTTTTTCAATAATAATAGTTACAATATAAACTAGATTAAAAATATAAATTACAATCTTACTATAACTTAAACAAAAGGTACAACAAATCACATTACAAATTGCAGTGGGAGATTGAAACCTCTATCCCCAAGCATGTTCATCTTCCTAATACTCTGAGACCGCATAATAGCCTTTTTGAAATCATTTTGCTTTGATACATTTTTTTAAACTTATTTTTAGGTAGATCTCTTATACCAATGGGCAGCTTATTGTAGAAACGTATACATTGACCCAAAAAGGATTTACTCATTTTATGTAGACGAGTTTTGTATGAGGCTAGATTATTTTTATTCTTCGTATTAACATCGTGAACATCGCATTTTTTTGGTAAACATACATAGATTTTTTAACATGCATTAAATTCTCATAAATGTATTGAGAACTGATTTAACATCTGATCAAGTATTATTTTTTCAAATATTTTACTTAGTGTAAGCAGAACTGAAATAGCACGAAAATTTGTAGGGTCAGAAGTGTTACCAGATTTAAATAAAGGCACTTCCTTGCTTTGTTTAATTACATCAGGAAATACACCATCCGATATGCAGGAGTTAAATATAATGGCCAAATGTGGTGCAATATCATAAATTATTGACGCAATCATTTTAACAGAATGTCCCCACAAGTCTGGCGTTTTCCTTGTTTGTAGTGATTTAAAAGCTTTAATTACGTCTTTCGTATCGAAATAGGTAAATTCGAAAGCTTTGATACATTCCGTTACAGATTGCTTCAATATTGATTCGGAAATAATAGAAGATGTGCAAAGAGTTTTAGTTGTTTCAATTGGAATTTGTGTGAAAAATTTTTCAATCTCCGTCATTAATAATTTGATATTTACCGGTTTCCGTATTTGTAATATTCCACGTGGCTTTGATTTTGTTATCGGATCTTTTAATAATGTTTTTCAAATACATATACTTAGCTGTGAAACACATTTTATTAAATAATTTTGAATATACTTTAACATAGTTTTTAAATTCAATGCATTCATAATATAAATCAAATAACCGTTTTCTACTTATATATATGTATGTTGCCCACTTACTGAAACACGCCCGTTTTTCAATACATGTTTTTCTTTATATTTACTACCTGGAAGCTATAGGCCTTACTTCTGAAGGCTCTAGCTATTGGAATTATGAATTATTTTTTCCTAGATTATTCGTATAGTTTTTCCTAATTACTTTTAATGCACTATTATGTATGACTACTTCGCTCTGTGGTCTAGCGGTCCGGGTGTTGGACTTGACTGCTTGAGGTCCCGGGTTCGAATCCCGGGTCGGCCAACAAAAAGGAAATTGGATTTTTCCAATTTTCTAATAAAAAAAAATGTTGGTCAGGATTGGAAATGTGCCCGGTTGGCGATAGGCTTGCCACCTATCACATTGTGGGACTTAGTGTCTTCGGCTAGTCGTGGGTGCCTTGGTTGTACCTCTGCCTACCTCTTCGGGGATATGGGCGTGAAGTTACTTACTTACTTACTTTTTTGTAAATTTTAAAAAGATAGCGACCAAGCACACGGCTTTTTTTATTGTAATAGTGAAGATCGCACAGATATTGCAGGTACCTTGGTATCATTGTCCTTTAGCCGGGGTGCTACATCAATAATGCATGTCTACCGGCTACCGGCGGAGGCCAGAGTTTCTGGTCAAAGTATCCGGAACAGTCAAATTCGTGCGTATAAAACTCCCCGCTACGCCGGTGGGCGAACCGCCCTTGTCATCGCCGAACTCCAACCTAGTAACACGAAGCAGGATTCCCATTCTTGAGTGAGTGCCTTCTGGAAACATCCATAATCTGTAACTTCCTGATTCCCGTTTGCTATTTATTATTTTGTTCGCTTTTGCTAATTTAGTGGACTGAAAGTCAAAATGTATATTTATAGAAAACTGTAAAAATAACTAAACTAATTTTGACGTTTTTCGAAACGAAATCATTTTCGATAAGATTCCAGTCACCTTGCTTAGGTCCCGGTTAATGTCTTGTACATTTAACTAAAGTGCTATAAATTATTCTCTTCTGCAGCGTGGTTAGGTGTGGACTTGGCCTTTGGCAGGTGCTAGGGCTATCTGCACTTCCACGTGACACGTGCCATACTGCTTTACATACTTATATCTATTTCTATCAAATTTGCACACAATGTGCAGCAGTTTGATCCAACTTGAAAGATAGGATAGCTTACATCTCAATTTAGGACCAAAAAATTACCATCCAAGCAAAGCCGGAACAGGTAGTTAGTATAATCTATAAATATATATATCCTTCCTGACGCTATAACTGCAGAACGCATGAATTGATTTCCACGGTTTTGCATTCGTTGGAAAGCTCTCAGGCTCCGTGACGTTTATAGTAAACCAGAATCAGGGAAAATTTCAGCAGAAAAGCAGGAAAACAAGGAAAATCATTTTTCTCATACAGTGCCATTTTTGATACATAGCATCTACAACAAACCAATAGGGTTTTGCATGGTGGTGGAGCAGATGGCGCCAGTTCGTGGTGTGTGAGTATAATAACATCTGGTGGCGACGGGTGGGCTAGTATATAATAGATTATGATTTGGTAATTTTTTTTAGATATTTATTCACACCAAATGCTTAACACACTAAAAAGAGCTTGGGGCACAGACATTAAGTGGAAAAAATGTTGTTTTTCACGTCGTTGCTTCGTTGTACATTTTTAGCCGATTTTTTTTTAAATATTTTATTTGTAGCTTCATAGTTTTGCATTTTATTGGTTTATTTTCGTTAGTGTAAATTGATATAAAGGAGAATCAAGGACTGATCACGCATGAATAAACGAGACATTGAGATTAAGAGTAAGTATAGAGATAAAAAAAGTTACTGAAATTTATAGTAAAAAACGCCTCTGTAGTCTAGACTCGAGCGGTCCGACGTCGGACGTGACTTTTTGAAGTCCCGAGTACAAACCCCGGACCGAGCAACGATATAAAAATAGAAAATGTGTGTATTAAATTTTCTGATAAACATAAGGTTGCCGGGGATTGCAAATGTGCCCGGTTGCCGATAGGCTTGTCATCTATCAAATTGTTGGACTTAATTTCTTCGGCTAGTCGGCCTTGGTTGCACCTCAGCCTGCTTCTTCGGGGATAATGATATTATAGAAAAGAAATGAATTGGTATTTTTTATTTAGGTACTGAATAATCGCCTGTGTGGTCTAGCGGTCCGGGTGTTGGACTTGACTGCATGAGGTCCCGGGTTCGAATCCCGGGTCGGCCAACACAAAGATAAATTGGATTTTTCCAATTTTCTAATAAAAAAAATGTTGGTCGGGATTGGAAATGTGCCCAGTTGGCGATAGGCTTGCCACCTATCACATTGTGGGGCTTAGTGTCTTCGGCTGGTCGTGGGTGCCTTGGTTGTACCTCTGCCTACCCCTTCGGGGATATGGGCGTGAAGATACTACTACTACTACTGAATATTAAAACTCCTGATACATATTTTTTAATGATGATAACGTATCGATCAAGAGCCTTCGCTCCGCAACAACGAAAAACTGACTGTAGACCGGAAAGTTTTCTAAGGTTTCCATAGTTTGTTATGGATCAAACTATGGAACTATGGATGTTATGGAGATGTACGGTTGATATGGATAGGTTTGTACGTAAGGAACTATAGGAGAAGATGGTGGTATAGGACCGAGATTAGAGAGAAAGGGGGATTTCGAAAGTGTTTGGTAAAAACTGATAAAAGGGCTTTCAAAGTGTGCACATATATGTACGGAACAACTGGACTTTTTGCTAGATTATGTGATAAAGTCGATAGATATGGCCGAACTTAGTGTATTTAGTCTATGTATTTAGTCTGTAAAACATGTGTGAGGGTAGACATCCTGCAGTTTATCTCGTATTTGGAAAAATGCCTCCAATAGTTCCAAGTTTTTCTTTATGTCTTTATATACAGCGATTAAACACACAGCTCTATGAATGGTAAGAGACAACCATAGCCTTTAGATATTATAGAAGATATAGGTGCGTCGCAGTTTTTTGGCCGGGTGTAAAGGCAAACCTTCCGGCAGTATTGTGGCAGGAAGAGGTAAGGCGGTGGAACGTTACCCGGGCAAGTTTGCTGCACAGCACGCTACTTCCGATAATCTTGTTAGTAATGAGTCATGTAACCTATGATAGCCTCTTACAAGCTGTCAGCTAGAGAGACCATAGTCCATTCTACTCAGCAGTCACGGACCAGTGGTAAAAATAAGAGCACTGCGGAAAATGTGCTCGCTCGCCGATCGCAATCGTTATAGTGAGATCAAGCGAGAGGTACAACGGTGGATAGTTTTAGATACCTGGAATAGTTGTTTATTTTTTATTTCATACTAGCTGTTCCGGGGAACTTCGTCCACCCTTGTATAGGAAACATAAAAAAAACTTTTTTTTTCGTTCACCCTTGTATAGAAAAAAATTAAAATGTTTTTCCTACTTTCCTAGGTGTTAAGGACGCACGCCGACCTGTAAAAATGCGGAAGATAAGAAATATGAAACATACAGAAAAAAGCAAGGAGTGTCGTTCCGGGCTAGTCTCGCACGAGTCACCCCTATAAGGTACGACATTAAAATGTCAAGACCGAACCGTTTTTTATACGAAATATGATTGGTTCGAATTCTCACAATGTGATTGGACGAATCCTATGCTCGCACGTGATTGGTCGGTGTTTCCGCCGCGAAACATATAAAAGAACGGCCAATCTGGACGACCAATACTGGAAGAACCTCTGCAAGAACTCTGGAAGAACCTCTGCAAGAATACTGGAAGAATCTCTGCGATACGGGAGAATCAGAACCTATTTAGTGTTTACAGTCCACTATTATTGTAACTCAGATGAGACAGTTTTTATTGGTTAAAGTGTGTATTATTTTCATTTACGATTTAATCTACGGTTTCATTAATCTCTCGTAGGGACGTAGGGACAGTTCCCAAGTAGCTTTAACAGCCCCTACCCCGGCCAGGCCCTCGCAGCTGTGACCAACTGCCTGTTTGTCACGGCCACGTTGGCTCATCACCGGCGAAGAAGTCTCACGTCCGCTACCTACGCTGGTCCCTCGAACCGGGGATCGGTAACCACCTTTAGCGGTCCTTGTAAGGATCCACTATATCTCTGGTCCTTCGAGGCAGGATCATTTACATCTTTGGTCCTTGTAAGGATCGCTACATCTTTAGTGGTCCTTCGCAGCCAGCGGGGGTCCACTACATCTTTGATCCTTCGCAGCTAGCGGGGGTCCATCACATCTTTGGTCCTTCGAGCCGGATCATTTACATCTTTGGTCCTTGTAAGGATCGCTACATCTTTAGTCGTCCTTCGCAGCCAGCGGCGGTCCACTACACCTAGGAGTCAAACAGGTTTAAAAAATATCCTATGTCCGTCACCTGGTTCTTAGCTACTTCCCATTAATTTTCAGTCAAATCGGTTCAGCCGTTAATAAGTTATAAATAGTGTATTTAACACGATTTTTCTTTTCAAATTTTTTCCACACGTTCAGTTTGTATGGGAAAATTTAAAACTTTTTTTGTTTCCTTGCAGTGAAACGGGTTAAAAAGTATCCTATGTTCGTTTCCTGGTTCTAAATTACCTCCCCATCAATTTTCATCCAAATCGGTTTAGCCGTTCTTGATTTATAAATAGTGTAAACAACACGAATTTCTTTTATATATTCAATATACATATAGAAAGATATATAAAATGTTATAAATTATTAACCGTTTTTCAAAATATAACCCTGTATAATTTGATGTGGACGTTGTCTTAGTAGTTAGGTACCTAACAGATTGGTATGTCATCTGTTTTTTTTCATTAAAATCATTTTTTCACATATGACCACTCGTGGTTTGCTTACTGGAGAAAAAATAAAAATAAATTTAACGTCAAGTAATACTATTTATTTAATAAATCTTTTAATTCACTTTAACTTAATACAAGCTATTTGTTTAATTTATTTCATTCATTTCAACTTGTCAAGTAGGTACCTAATACAAACTATTTGTTTATTTTCATTTACTCACTCATTTCATCATGCCATTCAAGTTGGTATTCATATTTATATATACTTCATGGTAATATGAACTATTTGTTTTATTTAATTCATTTGGTATGTTGTAATTTGTTTCAATTGATATTGAACTAGGTAGCCTGTATAACTTATTATGGATAAAAAAGTCATTATTATCTGGCTTTTGTCGAATTGTTTTTTTTAAACAATTCATTCCAGTATCCTTGCAGGTTTGCTCTTGAATCCTGTAAATTGTAAAATAACAATATAAAAAACAGCAAGCATCATCGTCACTCATAATTTCAAGAGTTTACAGTTCAGTAAACTTTACAGTTGAATTTTGAAAATGAAAACAACGATGCCAGATTTTGGATAAGTCCCGGCTGGCGGGTTTACCAGTTATCATATTGCAGGACTAGTAGAACCTTTGACTAAGCATGGGTATCCTGGTTGTACTTCTGACTATTTCACTTACAGTATCGTATAGTTTTGCTCGTGAATCCTATTGAAATATTATGAACTAGATGTTGCCCGCGGAAACTTAGCTTTCCCTTGGGAATCTTAACCGGAAATCAGGATAAAAGTGGCTTGTATCAACTCACAAAAAAGCATACCGCTCCATTGTGATGTAAAAGAAGAACAAACAAACACATTTTCGCATTTATAATAATAAGTATGGATTACACAAGAAGTAGCTAAGCATTTAATTATTTTAGCTTCATTGTCACGTGAATGGTAAGCACATTTTTTGTCTTGCAAACGTTTATTTCAAACACACAGCATAAACGACCATTAGCCCTTAGTATTACGTTAGCATCGAACGCAGCCAAAGGCGTAGTTTTTTCATACAAATAATATTATAATGTTATAAATTAAGCAGTAGGTAAACGCAGTTCGTTGAAATAGGCGGAGTGAGCGTCGAGTTCATTTAGAGATGTCAAACCTTTTTTTGACTATATTAGTTGTGACCAAGATGTTACATTCGGCGGTGGCCTTTTTCCGTTTATTGGTTCTGAACAGTTCGCTGACATTATCATAATATTACAATTATTCTTAGTTGAACTGTCGCAGCTATAAACTACCTCTCTGTCTAATTTTGTTGAGATAAGTCCAATAGTTACCGTGTTTTCATAATTAATGAGTGTGTAAATATTTTTTCGCATACGAATATCAGATAACAGGTATAGGAACACAGAAAGATATTTATAGGAATTTGTATAATTACTGTAAGGAAAACCTTATACGTAAGTATATACCTTATATATGCCTTGCTCATTTTAAAGCTGTTCTAGATATTATATATATATTATAGTTTGTAATATTAAATGAATACTTTGTGAATGGAAATATTTAGGTAATATAAGCTGTGATATTTCTGAATATTGAAATTTATTAAATTTTATCCTGTAAAAGACATAAATTTATATTAGGTACCTTTTTCGCTTCACGCCACTCCAAAGCCCGCAATCTAGCTAAGCCCTTCAGATTACGATCCAGAATGTTAAGAAATTCCTTCCTAGTTATTTTTGGTGTTTCAGTTGTGCCGTTGATTTCGGTATTTGGGGGTAATGTTACTGCCTGAAAATTTTAATTGTTATAGAGTGTTTTTGTTCTATTTATTACTTGATGTGCCTTCGTTCTTCGTTCTCGACTTCGTTCGCTTGGAACTTGAACTTGGAATTTGCTTGGAACAGACAGACAGAACACACTTATATGCAAGTAGTAAAAAGTGGTTATTTTAATATTACAGACACATACTCATTTTGATTTTAGTGTACATATTGTTTTTTTTTAAATAGCCTGTGTTATCAATTAATCAGTATAATGTTCTTATGGCGTTTAATAAATTTAAGTTGACAACGTATTTAAACCGTGCTTAAACAGTGTGTTGTCTGTCTGCTCTTAATATATTTAATACTTAAGCAAAACATTTTTTTTACTTTCGTTCGTGTCTGTGACAGTCTTTCAGGCACGCAAATTTCGTCATGAGTTTTTCATTTGAAGAGATTATTTAATAGTATGTATTTCAGTTTTCTAACCATTTTTATTTAAGTGTACATATTGATTTTTCTTAAAAAAATTGCCTGTATTATGAATAAATCACAAAAATGTTGTTATTTCGTTTAATAAGTTTAAGTTGACGAACTTAAATGTATGTATGATTATGTAAAAATAGGTATGTCAGTTTTCTAACTCACCTTGTATGTAATGCTCGTTATAAAGTTGCGTCTATGTTAAACTAAGATAAAAGAGAAAGAAAAGTCTATACTTTTACCCGAAAAGGAGGAAATAGAGACACAAATTTTTAATATTGTTATCAGTCCACAACATAACTCTACAAGCTACCACATGGGCGACATCAAACCATAACAGAAGTCAGCCACATATTGAGATTTCCGATTTTACTTTTCTTTATGTGTATGTGTCACTAGATTAGAAAAACATTAAGACATTTTCTTGCATTGGTTTTTTTAGTTCGTTGTTAGCTCTGAGATTTTTTTTAAATAGACTAATTATACTTTTCTTCGTTTTAGTCTCGGTTCCTTTTCCTTTGTTCCTTCGGAAAGAAGTGGACCAATTAAATACTCCTTAGTATTTAATTGGTCCACTTCTTTCCTACTAAATATGAGGTGAGCGCCTTTTCTTTTGTAACTAGCACCTTAACTAAGACTTAGTGGTAGAGATTGGCAATGACTCGCGCGTATTGGCACTAAAGCTTTACCGTCAGTGTTCGTCACTATCGTATTCCAGTTATTGAGAGTAACCAGTAAACTGATTCGTAAGATGCTTAATTTTGCTTCAGGGTTGCCAACGTACAATCACCATCTTTAGTATAGTTAGAATCCGGAGTTTCTTGCAACAAACACATGGAGTATTTTATTTAATTCAATTCCATTTTCCTAATCAACCCCAAATGACAAAAAAGTGTTCGAATTTAGTTCAGTCCTATCCTAGATATTTTTATTATTAAGGACCCACTTTAATCCTCATTCTAATGACTTGGTCGTGTACCCATAGGTGTTGTTACGTAACGAACCCCACAAGTAACGCAAACCCCATACTTACATTTTCATCTGCAAACTGACCATTTACCAAATCCGAAACTTGGTTGTAAGCACTCTTGGTTTCGTTGACTTGCTGGAAAGATAACAATTTTTAAAACTCGTAATATTTTTGGTAAGCAATTACAATTTCAATTATATTTTTTTATTTACCTCTAAAATAAGATGGAAGATGGTACCAAAGAAGCCCCATTTTGGTTTCGTTGCTATACTTTTGCCTGACCTAAGCAGTGACTGTCTTGCTGCTCTGTCTTTATTAATTGAACTGTCTGCTTGTGACTGTAAGTATAATTTGGATAAGTTTGTTAAGAGACAAGGACTCCTTAAAATACACGCCGTTTGATTTTGTTTAAATTGATGATTTTCCGTACCAACCGTACCGTAAAAAAACAACTAAACTAATTGATCCAGTAGTTCCATCATGACGTGTTAACAAATAAATAAACAGAAATTCCAAGTAATAAAATGTTTTAGGATTTAAATAAATAGACCCAGGTGGCTTAAAATAACCAGGAAAATACATTTTGAACATTTTTTTAAAAAAATTGTATGTAGTATACAAATAGTTTCCCGGCCGCGATTCACTTTTTATGCCCGGTTCCTTTATTCCAGAAACGTCGTTTTAATTACGGATAGTAGTATTTTGTACGAATAGTAGGATTGTTAGCTACGGATTTTTTTAAGATAATTCTGAATTTTTTTTTGAAAATATGAGCACAGTTTCATAGTTCGAAAGTAACAGTTCGAACTATGAAAGGTTAAACTTATAATTTACGTTTCGTTGATTATAGGAACCGGGCATTAATCTACTGAACTACTCGTGAAATTTATATAATTAATGAATTCCCGTGGGAGAGCAAAAAATATGTAATGTAATGGAATATTGAACGTCTAATTTCATTTATTATTATTCTTGTTTGATAAGCTTTACTTTACAGACTGTCCCTTAGATGTTTCCAGATTATTAAGTTTTGCAGTTAAGAAATTACAGTCCTAAAACTCTAGGTAAAAATGTTCCAATTAATTTTTTTCCACCTAGATTGTGCAGCAACTTCTGAACCTATGTTCATGTCAGTTTAATTTGGCTTTTGGATGTTACCATACAAGTTAGAACTAAACATGTGATGTGATGTGAAAGTTTGTCTGATTCTTGTGGCTTAAATGTGCTTGAAGATACCAAAAAAGTTATTAATAGTCTATGGTTATTTTGTATGGGAAATCGATTATTATTCATATACAATTTAACACAAAATTAAGAAAAAACTAAAACCAGTTTACTTTTCCCATTGACATTGTTGATTGTAAAATTGTGGACAGGTAAACAAATTAGGATAATTCTATCAATTGTTTTTCATAATAATCAAGACGAGTACTAGATGATATTGTGTAATTTATTTCAAATTGTTTTAAAACATTTATTTATAAGTATTTTGTAAATTGACATTTACAAAATACTTTTACATAATATTTAAGTACGTGTTAAAACGAAACAGAAAATAAAGACAACAATTTAGTTTATGTGTATGTAATGTAATAAATAAAATAAAGTTGTTAGAATTGCACATTCGGCCTAACACCCCGTCTACAGGAAAGTGACGCATTTATAACATCTGTGCTGTGTGTAGGCAACGTTTATCTCTTACCATCAGGTATTTGTTTGCTGACCCTTCCGTGCGATTTGACTAGAATATCAAATATATTTCTCAAAACTGTCATTTGTTGCTTTATTCAATGTTCCACAAAGTATAGGTATTTTGCTCTCCCTCGCTAATCATTTAAAAACTTTGAAAATGTGCGTTATATCCTTCTCGAGATCATATCGTATAACTTAAAAAAACAAAAAAATATGTTGACAAAATTTTAGAGCGCCTTATTAAATTAATTTTATCACATTAAAATGAGACAGTTTTTTTTAACCGCACGCTGCAAGAAAACATATTGCTATTGATTTTAGACAGTATGAAATTACTTGCTAGCGCACTTAGTTATACCTCCTTTTTATAGAAATTGCAATAATTATGGTCATTTTCACGTGAAAACTTTGTATAGATTAGACTTACCTCTATAAATCTTATAATTTAAACTCTTTACCTAAAAAAAATACTAAATAACATAATATAATAATAATAAAGCTACCGATTTATTGCATTTGGTCTCCTTCTTAGCAATAAGCAACCTTATTGTTATCTTTTATGTTTTAGTTCAAGTAAATATATTACTTAAAAAAAAGGTATTAGAAGTGGCTGAAAAAAAAGCTTAAGATTCTAGTCTACTAGCATGTGAGCAAATACTGAATCTGATGGTAAGTAGACTAAGTAGATTATTCAGCCAATTTAAATTAATTGTAATAACCAAATTTATGACGCACGACCAAATTTGGAACACTGATTACGTAGTTTTTTACAGGGTTACTTTTAAAGAACCGGCCAAATTTGAATATAAGGGGGTAAAAGCTTAAATATAAATATTATTGCGAAATTGTAATGCTTACTTTAAAAAAAATGTTTTAACGGTCTGAGACACTGTCACTTTTTAAAGCTTAGGTGGCAATTACTAGAAATTTAAAAAAAAAGTTGAAAATTTGGAACACAAAATGGCTGACATTCAACACAATTTTTTTGAAAAATTGCTATTTTCGCAACTGTTTAATAAAATAACTATATTGGTGTCATTTGAGACAGTAACGAGGGTGCGGATTCCGAATTTGGCAGCTATTTTAAAATCCAAAATGGCGACCAGAAGTTATTGCTGAAAATCTGCTCCAGCTACGATTGAGTAAAAAATTTCATGTCATCGGATTAAATCGGATATTTTGTTCTTAAAATAATAAATGCATAACAAACCTTTAACTTTCTTAAGCTGGACAAAACTTTAACAACGGCCTGTCGAAACAAAAATAAGTAGCGAGTTCGAGACAATGCTACTTTACAGAGCTCAAGTGGCAATTACTATAGCCTCATGAAAAAAAATTCAAATTTTCAAAAACAAAATGACCGCTGATAAAAACCAATATTCGCTTAATTCTAAGATTCTAAGATTAAAGCACTGCAAGCTCATAATGAGGCCGCAGGCCGAACTGTGAGCTTGTGCAGCACACGCAGCACGCGATATGAGGAGTTTGAATGAGTTTGAACTCTGAGTACACTTGAATAAGTTCCTACAAGCGAGAAAAGACTTCACCATTATTAATTTAACTTGGTGCTATTTTTAAGATTCAATATGGAGGCTTAGCGCAAATTTGAAAAAATCTATTTGAGTATCGATTTAAATGTCTAAAGAAGGACCGCGAGCTCACAGTGAGGCCGCAGGCCGAACAGTGAGCTCAAGGTGCTACATGCGACGCAACGCAAGGTGCTACACGCGACGCAACACGCGATATGAGTAGTTTGGATGAGTTTGAACTCTAAGTACACTTGAGTAAGTCCCTTCAAGCGAGAAAAGTCCCAGTCCCTTACTTTACTTGGTGGCATTTTGCGAAATTCTGTATGGAGAATGCACCTATGGGAAATACAGTTTGAGTGTCGACTTCAATGTCTAAAGGGTGTTGTCAGAAGCACCGCGAGAAGGATAACTTCTTACGTGCGTACATGAGTACACACATTCTTTTTTTTAAATATTTAGTTTTTTGATAGATCAAAAGTGTTATCGACTCCTAACCATTTCCCAAAATTTGGCCCGTGCTTTCATTGTATAAACCCTGTATACTTTTAGCGTAAAATGGTCTTCCTAGATCTTTGAGAATAAAAACAATTCTTAACCACTAGGTACTAAACTACAAACTAAACTTCACTAGAAACTTGTTTGATATTTTGATTTAAAATATAACTTTTGATCAAAACATTTTTCGCAGCATGCATAATATATAATCTGTGTTGTATAATTACAACAAAAATATTCACATAGCTAATCAATAAACGAAGTAAATTTCCTTCGCATCTTCGAAATAAATAAAAAACAAAATTTATTTATTTTGTAAGTTTAAATATGATCAGTTAAAATTTAATACACGTAGATTACAGGATTTAGGGTCTTCATTTCTCTATATCGATTATAAATTATTTCTTTAGCACATTAAAGCTGGCAAAAACTTTCAAACATATTTTTAAAAACAAAAAAATTAAGTTAATTTCCGGATGTGGTTAGTTTCCCCTATAAATTATCGGCTAAAAATATTTTCATTAGAATACTTTCAAATATCTTTTGGACAGTAAAACAATTTTTTTTTATCTAAGGATTAAGTTTTTGTATTTTGTAGTTACGCTTATTACACGACTGCGTACAAAGGATGATCATGTTTTATAAGTGCAAGGACATGTTTGCAAGGACGTATTCCTATATTTAACATATTATTAAATTTGTTCTTCTCTAGTAAAAGTACTATGAGATGAATAACTGAGAATTGACTCCTTTGTGACGCAGTCGGGTTTTAGAATTAATGTACTTATTTATACTAACGATTTGTGCTGTGACTAGGGGGGCAATGATGGCGATGAGGAGTATTACAACTAGTGTCATATTTCTCGCCGGTGCCATTTTTCAGATGTCGCTGCGAATCTTTTTTTTAAATCGATGATGTCGCTGCAATAGTTTCGCTAGAGCTAAAATAAATTAAACTTCACAAAAGTCACTTAATTGATTTCTAAATTAAAAGCTTTTACTAATTAAACAACCTAACTTTCACTTGAATTTAGGTACATTTACTGTCTAATTCAAAATTAATTAACATTAACGCTATTTTTTGATTAATAAATTTTAACACAGATTTAAAAGATTTTACGTATTACGAGTGTAGTGATAAAAATTCATATTATAACACTACTATTTGAAACCCGCTTATTAAGATTAAAAATAATTATTTCAACGTTTTGTTAGTTCTATCAGGTCCAGTGGAATCTTATAAATTTTATTCTTCTATATTTGTTCTTCTTAACTCATTTCGTATTCCAAACTTCCATGATTGTTTCTGAAATGAAAATGAATAATATGAGAAATTCACAATTAATAGTTTTTTAGGATATTGAATGGCAAACAAACAAATGGATTTTCCGATAGTAAAAAATACACGTCAACTACAAAAAGCAATAGTGATAGTTCCAACCAAACCAAAAGTGGTAATGCGTTGCCAATCCATGACTGAGATGTTAAGTCTCTTTTATGAATAAATTTCTTATCATACCATATTGTTCAATTGCTAGCTACTAGATAGGAACTATCAAGTACCGAATAATAGTGCCGTGTTATGGGCTATGGCAGCAGTAATAGAAGATGATACATGAAAACAAAATATCACGCAAATAAAGTCACAAACAAAAGCTAGCTTTAAACGAGTACTTATTATTTTTGGAGAATTATTTGGATATATGTGTAGTAAGCATACAGTAAGGTATGGTATTAGATAGCATACTGTGGAAAGTACTCGGTTATTAGTGTTACCAATACCAATCTCGGGTATTACCTGGTAGTCTCTGGTTATATTTAATGAAAAAGTATCAACACGCCCTTTTCCCCCCAGAATTAGGCAGAGGTCCAACCATGACAACCATTGCTAGCCGAAGATATAAAGTCTCACAAAGTGATAGATATCAAACCTATCGTCAACCACAAACTTTGAACGCCTCGTTGGTCGACGGTCTAGCGTAGACGCCTAACTACGATGACCAACCGATGATGAACATTTAGATGTTTGCATTTCCGGGTCATGGTCACAAAATAATAAGTACTAACATATCTGGGTGTTTATTCATTTTTTTCTGGTATCTATAAAAATATTTCTATGTTTTAGTATCGTTCACTGACACCCATAACACAAGCATATTATAATTTGCTTACTTTGGGGTTAGATTCAATTTGTGTAACTTATCCACAAATATTTATTTATGTATTTACGCGCAAGTTTTTATTATAAAATTGATTAAAAGACTTGTTTCAGTTGCCCAAACTGAGAATCGAAGAGATGTTGCTATTTTAGAATAGATACCAAGTAACTACTGTTATTCTTCTGTAAATAATAATATCTAAGCAACAAAACTCCAGCAGGACTATCTCTATTTGTCGTTTCCTGTGTAGAATCACGGAGAATAGATCATCTGCGTCATCGTCGACGTTTCGCGGTTCGTTAGATAGGTTAATAAAGACTGTTATACTCTACATTAAAATAAAAGTGGGTTACGTGCTGTTTTACTGCATTTAAATTACTCATTAAAAATTGCTCTGCGCTAAAAATTTACAATTAACTCATTGAATTACAACATCGTTAACTCTATCTGGCAATTTGAAATATTGTAATCCAAATAATATTACGAATGTAAACAGTTCTAAAAATACCTACATATTTAGGTGTTACTTAACCACACCCCTTTGATTATGTCGATTTCTAGAACAAGGACTTTTATTTGTATAATAATAACGTGCTTACTCAAGTAAGAAATATAAGAGAATGCTAATATAATCACTACTGACAACTAATATTATTAGATCAGTTCCAGGCAACTACTATTATTTTTCAACAATTAACAAAAATATCTTAGCTACAAAATTTTGATACGCCTATGTCAATCTGTAGATAGGTTATTAATAATGGACGTTAGAGATTTATCTAAATTTCAGAGAGTTGGTAACAGATTTCATATAAATTAACTTATGCTTTCACAATTTAAGCTCATAAAACTGCAAAATCCGATCCCAATTTTAATTGTCAAGTCGTCCAGGTATACAAAATATCCATAATTCATATTATTCCATAATCCATACTCCGCGTCTTGGTCCGCATTTCCTGTGTAGAATAGACCATCGGCTACGGTTCCTGGTGGCCCGTAAGTGGTAAGAAGCGAGCATAGGTTTAAACAACTCGTTAGTTAGGTCTAAATCGCTTGACTGAATTTAGTGATATTTAATATGCATATGGTGAAAAACCTGACCTTAAACACAGATTACTTTTCCTATATACATTAACCGCAAAAGAACTAAAACGGGGAATGAAAATTTGTACGAAAATCTATTTTACGCAGAAGCAGTTTGTGAGTCTCCGAAAGTGGCGTGTTTCTATAAAAAGATAAATAAATGTGGAGGACATACAAACTATAGTACCAGATTTAATACTGGTACTACTGTTCTAAGGGTTTTATACCGCTACTGGCTCAATATTATTATATTTTCTGATATCGGTATAATTTTTTTCAATCGAAAATATCTCTGTCCCTTCTTAACAGATTTAAAAAAAGACATCTTTACGCCCATATACCCGAAGGCTACCCCTTCAGGCAGAGGCACAACCAGGGCACCCACGACTAGCCGAAGACACTAAGTCCCACAATGTGATAGGTGGCAAGCCTATCGTCAACCGGGCACATTTCCAATCCCGAGCAACATTTTTTGGAATGAAGTTCCTTATTGCGCGTTGTGAAAGGAGGCTAGGCGGAAAAAATCTTACGAAAAAGTTGTCACGACACTTTTTGCTACAGTAAGCTATTGTAATTCCCCCTGGGATTCTGACTAGTGCAGACGTGTTTTTGATAAATTAAAGTCAAATAAATCTTGTAAAAATATTAAATAGCTATAATTAAATAGTGTTAAAAATTAGGACATCATAAGAGTTGGTGAAGTCATATAATAACTAATAACAGTGAACGTCGAAACGTGAATCGCGAGAGATCTGTCATAACTGGACGGAAAGTAATTTTGTACCAAGTCCTCGATAGCAGCTAAATTAAATTGACCTCCGTCACATTGCCTGGCGTAAAACTCTTTTATTTACTAGCTCCCTGGTACTTATTTCTGTGGACTAATTTAAAATCAAAGCAAAAGCACGCCCAGTTGAAATTACAGATATGTTTTTTTTCATGGTTCTCTGTCTGTCTCTCACTATAAGAGAGATAGAGATAGAGATTTCTAGAGATTGATAGAGATTGAGAGAGAGAGAAGGGAGGTGAGAGAACTTCGTTCCATCCGGGTGTCCCTTGACACCTCTCAACTTTTTTTTTATTAGAAAATTGGAAAAACCCAATTTTCGTTTTTGTTGCCCGACCCGGGATTCGATCCCGGGACCTCATGCAGTCAAGTCCAACAAGTAAACCGCTAGACACAGAGACAACAGATTGACAGATTTAAATACCTAAAAACCTAAAAATGAAAATTGGCAACGACTCTACTGTATTTCACGGGTACTCTCAAAAATCAAATTTAATCAAATCAAATCAAATCAAATCATGTTTGCTAAGACCGTAAGTTTTTAAGTAGCTTTTGGGAACGAACGGTAGGGGGCCTTGCGGATGCGACTTTGTCTACGTATATATCAGTCCACGCTACGCCACTGCTTGACGTAAAGATATGTATGTACATTCTCGAACAGTGATTAAAACTTCGAGGGACGACCTCTGACCTAAAGATTTATATCGAAAAAAAATTGTCAAAATTCATTTGAGTAATCGCGTAAGAAGCATACAAAAAAGAAAACATACCGATGACCTCTACCTTTGTGAAATCGGTTAAAAATAAAACATTGACGGGCTTACTTACTGACTGACATAACATAGAAGCCGCTATAATAAAGCCTAAAAGTGTTGTGGTGTGTACATCCCTTAACAATGTTATATATCCTTATATAACCACTGTACTTATTAAAATACAGTCAGTATAATATCAACACTCGGTTTTTAATTTACTCCTATATCCCGCCTTACATGGCGATCCTGCCGAAGTGCAATGCAACGGACAGTTGACGCGTTTGCTTAAGATTCCATTACTATATACGGATTGCGACTAAAGTTTGAAGAGGATTTGTGTGCGAGATATAATCTACTACCAAAAAAATGGGCTCTACGAAATCAAAAGAAGATATAATTATTGCCCAGAACGCAGCTGGAGGTATCAATCAGGCGTCAGTTGAGGAAATTCGAGTACATGCGAGTACGACGAACATTATCTTGCTGGTTATACTGACCCTGATGCTCCTAGGCATGCTGTATATCTATCCGGTATACAAAAAATGCCATCTCCAATGGATCGCTCAACAATTTCACCACCATACCCTTCGGCGTTCAATTCTACGAGCTATTTCGAGAGCACCCACAGTCCATGATGAAGTTTAAAAGCAATAAAACAGTGTAATAAGTGATGTGCAGTGTCATAAAAATATAAGTGCGGGAATTGTACAGTCCACAATAAATTATAATTACGTGTTTCGTGAATAATAAAACCCTAAAAATCTGCATCAGCAATTCAAACCAAATGAAATTGTATAAAACAGAGTGACTTATGTGTCCAGAACTTTGGTAAAACAATAACTGAACTTTTTGTTGATCTTACGGTTTCGCAAGCCAAGGGTCATACCGAAAGCTGTAATATATTAAAGCCATAAACGAACAGCATGCAATCAAAAAATTTGCAGATGGCTTGCTCAACTGCAGATTAAGTAACATAATAGCTTCCCAAAACTTTAGCTCACTCAAGGACGCGATACAGGCAGCACAAGATGAAGAGATGACTTCATCTGCAGGCTATGGAGAAGTGCTTGGTATGTATAATAACAACAGAGGCTCGCAGTCCTATAGGCGTAATTTTGCGAGAGGATATCAAGGGTACGCGAAGCAGACATATTCGCAACGAAGGCCGCAACGTGGAAGATTTTACAATAATCAAGGGCATCGTGGCAGTTGGAATGGACCTAACAACCACCTGCAGGGCTCTCCCCGCAAACAAAAAAGAGGTAGGTCTAATCATTATTTTAATAGTAACCGAAAGCAAAGGATGAGTAACAACATTAACCTTATATCGGACGCGGAAGTAAAACCGGAAATGACAAGTATAGAAAAAACCTTTTTTCCAGACTAAAATTTTGTCATGAAGAAGTAATTGTTCATTTGAGTTATCTGTTAATAGTCAATCACTTCATTGGTTACTTGATACGGGTGCATCGATCTCAGCCGTAAAGTATAAACATGTTATAGAGAATCACATCTCATATTACAAAGAAAACATAACAACAACAGGTATCGGAGGTACGAAAACCACAGTTGGATATTGTTTTATAATTCTTATATCTTAAATAAATAAATCTATATATATCTTCTATATCTATATATAATCTTTAATAAATAAATTCTTATATATTAAATCTTGTGTTACGATGTATGTTGCCGATAAACTCCAAAACTACTGAACCGATTTCAATCAAATTTCACATGTACCCGTATTTTGGTCTAACTTAAAAGATAGGACAGTTATGATCTCAATTATTTACTTATGTCGTGAATGTAAACGAATAAAATGGATTAATTAATTGTTTCTTTACTGGTTAGTTTTATGAAGATGGCGGTATACGCTAATTCATCGATAAAATTTTTCAATGTTGTTTGACATCTAGGTTGCAAATACAACCAGTAGATGGCGCTGTGTTCTGTTTCTTAGAATATAAATTGTATAATTTTTCGAACAATCGATCAATCGATCCTTCACGAAGCATTAAAATATAGGATAGTTATCATCTCAATTATTCACTTATGTCGTGAATGTAAACGAATAAAATATATTAATTAATTGTTTCTTTACTGGTTAGTTTTATGAAGATGGCGGTATACGCTAATTCATCGATAAAATTCTTCGATGTTGTTTGACAGCTAGGTTGCAAATACAACCAGTAGATGGCAATGTGTTCTGTTTCTTAGAATATAAATTCTATTACTTTTCGAACAATCGATCAATCAATTCTTCTCGAAGCATGCGAACTAGAACGTTCGGGAAATTCAAGGTAACATTATAAATGCAAAAGTTTAAAAACTTTTTTTGTGGGACTATTAACTACGCGGGCAACGTCGAGGGGAAACAGCTAGTTTTATATATTTGACTTCTTGCCAATTAGGGCAAGTGGCATCATAGGACAGGATTTTCTGACTAAGTACAAAGCGGTGTTGGATTTCAGTCGTAATACAATAACTTTATCTACTTTTAACATTACAATTGATATACTTTTAGAGATTCCACCTCGTTGTGAGTCTATTTTTTTTCATTATATATGTACAGACTATGCGGACGAATGCTTAGTCTGCGCGTCTGAAATTAGTGAAGGAATATAGTTGGCTAGTTCGTTGCATAAGCCGATATGCGGTAAAATACCTATAAAGATTTTAAATACCACTGAAAATCACTTTACACTAAATAAAATAAAACCGATTTTACATAATCTTAATTATTATAATATTTGTAGTTTTGCACAAAGCGAGTCGAATGCGAGTCGAGTTAAGAAGTTGTTTTCTCTACTGCAATTAAAAAAATTTAAATTTAAATAAGGAGGAATAGATGTCTATGGAGAAGTTATGTGCAAAGTATAGTACTCCTATATCCCGCCTTACAGTATGCTTATTCGCACTAAAAAGGGATTTTAAGATTCAATAGAAAGTCGTCGATTGGATTTTGTGTTAAACTTTTAATTCTTTTATTTTATTTGAAGTTTGCGTGTTTGTCTGCACTAACGGTTTACAATACACATAAAAAATATTGTTTGATATATTTGGAAGTTTTTTTCCATAAAGGGGTAAACAGGAAAGGAAAGTAAGAAAAAGAGTTAGTACCTTTACGCCCGTATTCCCAAAAAAAAGGTATAGGTACCTACAACCAGGTTACCCACGATTAGCCGAAGGTTCTAATTAGTGTACAAACTCAAATTCAAAAAAGATTTGATTACGTAGATCTATACAAAGATTCTTGTAACGCGTCTATATAATTCTAACTAAAAACTACCACCGGATCGAAACGCGGCCACTCACTGAGAAGATCCGGCGAAAGAAACTAAGCGGGCTTGTCTTTTTTCTTATATATCTAATTTACAAAAGTTACATTACATTTACAATTAGTTTATAGAGATTGGTATCTTATCTTATAATAACCCTTACCCATTCAACTTAATTTTAATCATTTTTTTAATTTATTAAATGGTAAGTCGGGAAGTTTATTGTAAAAATGTATACAATGGCCCATGAAAGAATTACTGATTCTGTGGAGACGAGAATTATGCAGAACAAGATTGTTTTTATTCCTCGTATTTACCGCATGTATATCACAATTTTTCTTAAACGAATTTATGTTTTTTTGGACATATAATAAGTTTTCAAAAATATATTGAGAAGTCACCGTTAGAATGTTTATTTCTTTAAACTTTTCCCTGAAGGAAACTCTTGGGCCTATGTTATAAATTGCCCGTATAGCCCTCTTTTGCAAGACAAATATCGTGTTTATCTCAGCCGAGTTTCCCCAGAGAAGAATGCCATAAGACATGACGCTGTGAAAATAACTAAAATACAATGCGATAGGTATAGGCAGGCAGGAGCGTCTTAGATTATGCTGGAGCCCTTGGACACACTAAAACTTGGGGCCTTTTTGGAATGTAACGAAATCAAACTTTATATTTTTTTTTCACTTTGATCTGCTTTATTGAGGGTAACCAAATTGTTTTGCCTGGATTATATGGATTTTAGCTATGAGCGTTCTTAGAACCCAGAATAAATAATTCTTAAAGATAATTTCTTAATTTTTTGTTATGAGTTTTTTATTACTATGTTTTCAAGTACGTATTCCGAGCCCTTATATCATGTTACATCATCAGCTAATTCCAGAAAACGTAGGATATGAAATGCGAGTTCAGGCTTAGACACACTCAAATATTTTGATGAAATATTTAAATGGGATACGATAATCCCGAATATAGATTGTGAAGTTTTAGATTCGCGAACTAAATAGTATACTCTAAAACTCATATATGGGGAATATACGGCTACATTAAGCGCGAAGCAGCAGGCATCGTTAAATCAAATAATGAAGCTTAAAAATTCACTTTTAGGTAGGCCTAACCTGTTTAACGGATTTCCTTATACATTTATGCGTCTAAGTATGTATATACTGAAATGATCCAGTCAAGTAACTGTTATGTAAGTTACTGGTCGGTCAAGTTGTGGTATGTGTATTATGTAGCAACAAACTAATCACCCGCAGCGCTAATGTTTGTACCTATTTGTAATAAATACCTTTTTGTCTCAAAGAAAATAAGACGGAAAGCAAGCATCATAGCGACATTAGCACGTATAGATAGATGACTGAGTAGTTACTGACTACATACTATCAAGATAGTATACATTCAACTCTTTTTCATTTGAAGTGCAAAGCTGGGATTTGAGAATGGTTTTCTAGATACACAAAATTGCTGCAATCAGCCGCTGTCTTACAATAATTATGTGCACATGTTGAATTGACTTTACGTGGTGATGGAAATAAAAGATTTTAGCTAAGCTAAAGGTATCCTAAATGTTAACCTGGACTGCCATTTCACAAAATTTAGGTAAAATCCGTTCAGTAAAACACAAAGATAAAGAAAGGAATTAAAAATTTCGCCACAGGATTTAAATCTTCAGTAGCTTAAATGTTTAGAGCATTTGCTGGCTTCAGATGAAAGAGTTTCTTTCTTTAAAATTTTTAGAAAATATTAAAAAGTTTAGATTGTTTTGTGTTCTGCATCTTGTATACAATAAGTAGCAATTATTGCTTTTAAAAATATTTTATGGACCGATTTAGTATTATCACTGTTTGTTATGTGTACACATAATAATTCAAACTGATTTGTCGATTCTTAATCAAGTTCATACGGAACCAAATTGCACGTTATAAAACTCATACTATATGAAAAAATAACCCATTCGTAATCGGCGGAGTAATCTCATAACAAACATACATAAAATACCAAATTAAGAATCTCGTCTCTCTTCCGCCTCGTCCCTTTCCTCGTCGATTGTCATTTTTTAAGGAAGAGGGAGATCTTAATTCGATTGCTTAATTCTTTGTTACCTCAGAATTTTTATTGTATTAACTAATTTTGATATTTTTACATTTAGATACTTTTCCGTTGGTCTTCTTTAAATAGTTGTTTTAAGTTGTACTTAATAATTTATATGTATTATTGTTAACCAAGATGATGTCATTATTATCTGATCCGGTAGTAGATTTATTATTATATAGACGCATCACAAGTGCCTCTTGTAGGTTAACGTGAAATAAAGATATTTTTCAATTTTGAATTGAAAACAGAAAAACCCACTTGTTACTTATTACTAAACTATTGTAACAAGTAAAGTCTTTAATATCGCTGGCCTGCACCGATTTGTTAAATATTTATAGTTATTATCTGAATCATAATGAGAAAATCTTGTGAAATATCATGCTGTTTTATGATATTCATTAACGACCAAAAACAAATAGGTCTTTAATTTTTTTTGCTGTAAGAAAACGTTAACAATAGACTATCGAGGTTATTTGTCCTAATGTTTTCTATTCTAAGACATAGATTTCGTCACCTATAAAACAATGAATATACTCAAACACCTTTTCTCTCAAAAACATTTTCCTATGTATGTTATTGTCACCTATAAAACACTTGACTTTATGAGGTCCCAGGTTCGATCCCGGGGTTGGATAACAAAAATAATATATACTGTTTTTCAATTTTCTAATAAAAATGACGTTGCAAGGGATTAAACATGTGCTTGGTTGGCAATAGGCTTGCCACATGACGAGACTTAGTATCTTCGGTTAGTCATAGCTGCCCTGGTTGTACCTCTGCCTTCTTTTTTCTTTGGATACGAGATTTTTTTTTTGAATGGCTAATTTGTTGTTAACCGCGAGGTTTTTGCAACTTTGCTGGGCTATGGGGATACGAGAGTGAAAATACTTTATGTGTTTGTTTCTTACAATACGACGGCTGATCATATTTTAATACCTATTTGTCCATATCATTCATCAAACAAACGCAACCTGTTAGAAATCGATATCAAACCCGAGCCTCTTGGTTGGTTGATGTGTTAGATATATACGCTAAGCCCCTTGGCCAATTAGGCGTTAAATGCACCGTAGACGCTCACCGCCGCGTCGGGCGGAAGTGAAAAGGCGGATTTCGTAGCTCTTCTCCGCGCGGTAAGGCGGTTTACGCGCCTGTCCGCGCGGATGGATTTAACGCGGTTGTGATCAGTTTGACCAAGGTCACTGGC
>NJDC01002288.1:37653-52039 GCA_002245475.1 Calephelis virginiensis
ATACCTCCAAGGTTGGCAAGATATTTTTATAAAGATTTTTAATTTTGAAAAGAAATCCTACCTTAAAAGTACTTTAACAAGGTATATTAGTTGATTGTTGTTATCACGATACATCTGTTACCATCAGGACAGTTGTCTGCTTGTTTGCTTTCAAATAACATAAAAACAGCAAATATATTAGACGTATGTCTATATATTCCACATGTTTATCAGTAAATGTTATATCATAAAAACTTGAAAGGGAAGATTACAAAAATTATATAAATTACGTAGGTAACTAACGTCTGTTTCTTTAATGACCTGGTTTTTATGACCAATAACATTGAGGAAATCAAGTGATAGAGATGTACATGATTTTAATAGCTGATGTGCTTGAGTCTTGCACATTGTTAGACATAACAGACATATATGTATTTCCCCCGTAGATATTGGCCTCGCCCCCTTATGTAAAATAAATCGCCTGCCTTACTACGTGGCAGCTCGTAAGAAGCGAGCAAAGCTGTTTATTTGTTCACCATCCTATTTCTTTTATAAGCGTACACTGCTTGAAAATAAGAAGGTGGATAAGACATTAAACAAAAAATACTCAAAGTGCTAAATGTTATGAATCTGTAAAATAGCCCACTTTTCCGTTAATCTGTGTATTAGTATTTTATTGTGTGAACATAAATTATATTTTGGGTTATTTTGTGTAGTTTATTTCACTATTACATTATAAATTATGTCTAATATATTTTATTATAGGTTTTTATTTATTATTATTTACTTTTATTTAACATCACGCAGCAACTGTCGGATCAATGTTGATTGATCCGTGCCCAACAAGAGATAGACAAAGGTATAACCCGGCTACCTGCGACACGATTTGAAATCCAAATGTGGCAAATCTATCGCTAACCAAGATCTAATTCCGAAAAACTCTTAAAAAAATAAATAAAAAAACGCATTTTTGAGTTGCCCGACCTAGAAATCGACCTAGAAATCAAATAGTTTACGTCAACATGTGTATAAAAAAAAACCTCTGGTAAATCATGTCAACAGAAAAAGAAAGATAAGCAATACTGATCTCCAAATAATTATAATGTCACTTCTCTATTTGATAGTTATTTAATATCATAGTCCGGTTCCGGTCCTTGAGACGTAAACATTACAGTGTCGGTGCTCCGTAAAGTTTTAAAAAAAAATGCATTTTTGTAACAGTTAACACAAACAAAGCACATTTAAAGAAGAAGTAAGTGAAGTGAGAAAGTTAACAATAATAACTATCACATATTGTTCGGTTTTTTATGAAGAAAATTGAAGAATAAAATACATAAAAATTTTGAGGTTAGAATTATTATCAATAGACTACATACAGCAGTAGTGCCAACATATAAAACTGTCAGTCAGTGACATTAGTCACCTCAGTGTTGCCAGCAAAAAAAATGGAAGGTCAATTTCAATTACTATTCGATAAACTAAAAATTGAAATGGAAAAACAAACAATGGAGTTGAGTAATAAAATAATGGAAAAAATGGAGGAAAAATTAAAACTTGTCATAGAAGATAATAAAAATTTAAAACTTAAAGTTGAAAACTTGGAGAAAAAAGTCGAATATCTGGAAATAGAGAAGAAAAGCAACAATATAATCATTCATGGACTATTAGAAGATGAAAAGTATACATCTGAGTTACTTGAAAAGTTAAAAAAGAACTGTTTTTAATCAAATTAGATATCTCAATAGAAGAATTCGACGTAAATAAAATCTACCGCATAGGAAAACCAAACAAGGGTGAGAAACCAAGACCTACGCTTCTAGGCTTGAATAGTGGATGGAAAAGAAGTGAGATAATGAAAAGCAAGTAGTAATTTAAAGAAATATATACGAGTATAACGGAAGATTATTCAAAGGCTACTATGGAAAAAAGGAAAGCACTACAACCTAAGCTCATAGAAGAAAGGAAAAAAGGAAAATTTGCCTATATAAAGTACGATAAACTCGTCATCAAAGAAAAGACTTCTGCAAATGATAAAAGAAAGCGAAGAACTTCTACTTCTCCCCAAGCTGAGACACAACCAAGAAAACAGCAGGCATTAAACGGACCCAAAAATAATAGGATAAACGCATTTGACATGATGAGAGGGCGATCTAACTCCCTCTCAAGTATCATAGCAGAGGAAAAACAATAACAATTAAACAAACACGATCGGAAACGGAACCCAAATGCAAATCAAAATATTAAAGTAAACAAAAACACATACACACCCCCAAGCCGACTGGTCCTCATGGGGAATGAAGACCACGACCCTCTAATGATGATTAATAAATCCACGTCAGACATAAACATAGCCACTTTTAATGTGAGAACACTACAAACTCCGGAAAAGCTTCATGAACTCGAACTAGCCATAGCAAACATAAAATGGGATATAATAGGAATCAGTGAGATGAGAAGATATGGGGAAGGAATTTAAGATCATGGGAATTACATCCTACATTACAAAGGCGAGACCCAAGGTCTATGTGGTGTTGGTTTTCTCATAAAAAAAAGGCTTGCTCACAGAATCGAAGAAATAAAAGGCATATCGCAGAGAATATCAGTTCTAAACATTGCACTGCCATTAAATAAAAACGAAAAATGGACGATAATACAAGCATACTCACCAACAGAATCAACCAGAAAAGAAGATGAAAAAGAAATCGAAAAATTTTACGAAGACCTACAGACAACGATTTAAAACGCTCATAAAAACATTATTGTAATGAGTGACTTAATGGGCAGATCGGATCTTGTAAGAAGAGCATTGATGAAAAACATACGGTAGGAAAACACGGATCTGGTAAAAGAAGCAAAAACGGAGACAGACTGATCACTTTCGCTTTAGAAAATAAATTACATGTTCTCAATGAATTCTATAAGAAAAAAGAAACAAAAAGATGGACATGGCATTCGCCAGGTGGAGTATACAAAAACGAAATTGACTTCATCATGCCCAACAAGCCCAGGATCTTCAAAGACGTATCGGTTATTCACAACTTAAATTTTGATTCAGACCACAAAATGATTCGCGCACGGCTAACAGGTGCACCTATAAAGAATACAATGAAATTTCATGAAAGAAAAACAGGTATAGTATGCACAGGCAACAGTGATCAACTGATAACTAACCTACATGCTACAAAAAGAAGTAATGAAAAAAAAGCTACAGAATCAATTCAAGCAAGGTGTGACAAATTCATAAACTTATTAGCAACAGAAACTAAAAAAATAAACATAGAGAAGAATAAGAGGATTTCAGAGGAAACATATCAGTTGCTAGAAGAAAGGAAAAAACTTATAAAAAGAAAGGAAACTAAAGATTACCGATCTAAAATATCTGCAATCAGCAAAAGGATTAACGAAAATATAAGGAAAGATAAAAAAATAAGAAGGCAAGAAACGTTGAGAAAACACATTGAAAGAACCGGTGGAATAAAAAAGACTTTAAAGGAATCAAACATAAAAAAGGACTGGATGCTACAAGCTAAGAATCAAGACGGAAAGTATACAAATAAAAGACAAGAGATAATAAAGACTACAGACTACTGCCAAAACCTGTACCAGAGCAACAAACCCAAATTAAAGACCTGCCAAAGTATTATAAAGGAGAATGAGCTACCAGCAGTACCAAGAATATTACTAAGTGAAACAATACAAGCAATCAATAGCCAAAAAAGAGGTAAGACTCCAGGAAAAGACCAGATAACGAACGAAATACTAATGACAACAATACCGGCGATTGCTCCTATACTAACAAACCTATTCAATGACATTATAGATACTGAAAGTATCCCGGCTGACTGGACTACTTCCACAATAATACTGATACATAAAAAGGAGATAAAGGGAAAATAGGTAATTATAGACCAATCAGTCTGATGTCAAACATTTATAAAGTTTTTTTCAAAAATAATTCTGACACGGATCACACCAACACTAGACTTCAATCAACCAAGAGAGCAAGCTGGCTTCCGAAGTCAATACTCAACTGTAGATCATATACATGTACTGAGGCAAGTTATACAAAAGTATAAATAATACAACAAAATATATTACCTAGGATTCGTGGACTACAATAAGGCATTTGAGTCATTGGCACATGATTCTATCTGGGAAGCATTACAAATACAGGGAATACAAGGAAGGTATATACAAATACTAAAAAAGATAAATTCGAACAGCAAAGCACGAGTAAGGTTGGAAACAACAGGAGAAGAGTTCCCAATGGAGAGAGGTGTTCGGCAAGGAGACCCCGTCTCACCCAAACTCTTTTCGGCAACACTAGAGATGGTATTTAGAAATCTGGAGTGGGACAATTATGGAATTAATATAAACGGCGAAACTTTAAACCACCTCCGATTTGCAGACGACCTGATCCTATTTTCTGAATGTCCAAAAAGACTTGAGCACATGCTTCAAGAATTATCGGAGGAAAGCAAGAAGGTAGGACTTTCAATGAACACAGATAAAACTAAAGTTATGACTAACGGCTCACAAGTTTACAATATAAGAGTAAATATGAATCAAATAGACTATGTAGAAGAAAATATATAGCTTGGACAGTTAATAGCACCAAACGATACTATGCAAAAGGAAATTGATAGAAGGATAACTAATACTTGGAAAAGATATTGGTCTCTAAGTGAGATCATGAAGAATCAAGACATGCCACTAAAAGAAAAAAGGAAAGTATATGACACGTGCATTTTACCCTGCTTGACATATGGATGCCAAACGTGGGCATTAACGGAAAAACAAACAAGAAAAATTAATGTATGCCAAAACGGAATACAGAGAAGTGTAATTGGAGTAAAAAGACGGGATAGGGTAAAACTACAAAATATTAAACAACTATCTAAATTCAAAGATGCAGGAAAAATATGTGAGAAATTGAAATGGAAATGGGAAGGTCATATGTTAAGAGATAGAAATGGGAAATGGACAAAAATAATAAGTGAATGGTACCCGAGGGATGGGAAAAGGAGCAAAGGTCGACAATCAAGACGCTGGGAAGATGACTTAAAAAGAACTGGGGAACCATTGTGAATGAGAGTTGCGAGGGATAGGGATACGTGGAAATCATTAGAGGACGCCTATGTCGAAAGACAAACTGAGGAAAAACATACTGATTAAAAAAAATGTTACTCAGAAATAAAGGCTTATTTTATTTTATTTTATTTATTTATTTTTAATATCATATTAATCAACAGCATGTATTTCACTCTAACTTATTTTTAAGTATAATTTACTGTAATCCATTATAAATCGTGTGTTTTTAGCTAAATAAATTTAATTAAAATAAACACCATACTATAAGACCACAGAGGCGATCAAATAGTGTTAAAATTCAGAGATGCTTTGAAACCCTACCAGACGTGTTACGGTACTTCGCAAAAAAATCTAGATACATTTCAAATATCACTGGACTCTTTTTAATTAGAGATTAACTAAAAACCTTAGGTGTATTAGTCAAGTAGATAATACCTGCCTCATTTTTTAACTTCCGTTTAGAATTTCAGTTTTGTACATTATTAATATCAGGTGGGTAGATATCTTCTAAGCCTAAAAACTCACGGAGCGGTTTTTACCCGCGCCCGCGGCGGTTGCAGAACTGCGGTTTTATTTCAAAAACTCACGAGACCGGTAATTTGTGGTTACGTCACATAGCCGCAAGCAACCGCGGGCGCTACGGGTTTGAGCGTGAAATGTACTCTTCTTTTTGTATATAAATCTACATTCGACAGAATCTGCGAGCCAGCAGCCGCCGCGGACGCGGGTAAAAACCGCTCCGTGAGTTCTTAGGCCAGGAGAAAAAAATGTAATCGAATTTATAGTACAGAAATGGGTGTAGACTAGTCTAAAATAGATGTAACAATAAAGAAAATGGAGTTTCTGCCTCAATTCTAAAGAAATTATCAATCGTAGGGATTGATAATTTCCATAAGTAAAAGTAAAGAAAAAACTGTACGCGCGTTGAAGTCTTTTGTATAGATAAGGTAATACAATTGGGGCGCCAAGACTAGACGCAAGACGACCGCTCTTACAAAATGTGTACTTACTGTAAACAAACTCGTTTGACAAGAATCGTTAGTTAAATCTCATTAAGATTGTAACTAACGTATAAATTGTTTTCCGCATTTGATATTATATAGTTTCTGAATAATACTAATAATAACAGTTCTTTTATTTATATAATAAACTAAAACACCCGTGATGAGTACTACACGCCTATTTTTTATTTAAATTAAAGATATCGCTGCTCTTAATTCAGTGTTTTTGATATAATGGGACCTCTATTCTTTAATTAGTGATACTTCGATGAAAGTCGATCTAACAATTTAGACGTGATGTAAGATATAAATTGCAAATAGATAAGAATTTATGGAAAAAAAACCATTTATATGGTTAGGACATAGTTATGGAGAAACAGAGATATATTACTGTCCGAGGAAAGAGAAATATTATATCTACCAAGATGATTTAAGGCAACTTTTGCGATAAAATAGAATGTTATTTTACGTTAATCTTATAAGAGGCACTTGTGACAGAAGCGTCTAACATAACCAGCAGAATATAAGCTTTATTAAGTTTCATTTTTAGACCAAACTAGCTGTTGCGTCAACCTTCGTTACTCCCGTTCGGTGTGTATGAGAAAAATTAAAATGTTATTTTTTCTAATTTCTTCGTAGCCAAATGGGATAAAAAGTATCCTTTGTCGATACTTGTCGATACTGTACGAGTATTTGCCATTAATCATATATTAACAAAGGTACAATAAAACCTTATTCTGCCAATACTGTGGAAACTGTACAATGGATTTTCGCAGAGTAACAACCGGCGCAATAAAAATTTAAAAAACTTCACAGTAGCCGTTTTTTGCTAAGATTCGACATTAAGACGAATTGTCAAATCAATAATTGTTTTATCGTATTCGGGAACAATTGCAAGGACTGCAAAAAAAAGGATTGACTGCTTGTAAAGAAATCCTGATTTGTACTTCGGTCTAAAAGTTTTGTGTTGGATTTGCGTCCTTCGATTAGGCTTATTTTAAGGATTTAAAAAATCTACTATTGGTGGTAGAGTGCTAGGCAGGGATTCACCGTTTCCATCTGCCACCATAACGACTCTGTCATGTTCCAGTCTGGAGGGTAGGACAGACTTGCACAATAGGCCTACCAACCTAGGGTAGCGACCCACCTGTAATATCTATGGTGTCTATAGGCCACGGTTGTCTCTTACCATCAAGAGAGCCTCTAACATAAATAGACACAAAGTACCTTCACGCCCATATCCCCGAAGAGGTAGGCAGAGGCACAACCAGGGCACCCACGACTTGCCGAAGGTACTAAGTCCCACAATGTGATAGGTGGCAAGTCTATCTCCAACCGGGCACATATCCTATCCCGAGCAACATTTTTTTTTATTTGAAAATTGAAAAAACCCTATTTTCTGTTTGTTGCCCGACCCTTGATTCGAACCCGGGACCTCATGCAGTCAAGTCCAACAACTGAATAAAGGCGATAAAAAAAGGCACAGTAAGTTAATACTTTTAGCGAGTTTGAACTGAAACTTTCCGAGCTTTAACAGTTTAACAAATTGACTAGTGAACCAACATTTGAATACAACGTGATTTTTGTTAGCTATAGCGCAGTTAATGTATTTGCGAATATATATAATAAAGGAACCAAATGCAATGTTTATGTAATTTTATGATCATAGTAACTCACATTATTTAATGTTGTCTGTTTAAAATGCCAATGCAACGCCAATAATAAGAAATGTTTAAGAAATGTGTGTCGAAATGTCATGTAGACGGTGTCAAAAGGTTATTTACGCCATTCACTTAACTCAATGTCATTGAGAGAGTACTTAAAAGTACAGAGACTAGCGAGATCTATCTTGTATTTTATCGCGTCTGTGGTCCAGCGATCCGACGTTGGACTTGACATCTTGAAGGGTTCGATCCTCGGGTCGGGCAACAAAAAAAAATGCATATTTTCAATTTTCTAATAAAAGTAACGTTAAGCGGGATTGGATATGAGCCCGGTTGGCGATAGGCTTGACACCTATCATTTTGTGGGACTTGTCTCTTCGGCTTCTTTTTGAACATACTTACTTTTATATTTTGTACATCCCACATTATATATCTAAAGAGGTAAAACACCAAATCTTTCGTAACAAAAAAATTAACAATAAGTTATGAAATTGATATTCGATAATCATTAAAGGTTCATTAAGAGCCACCTATGATAATGAAAATGTGAGATGACTCACAATTTCTCATAAAACGTATTCAAAGAGGTGTTTATTAAACACGTCAGGTAATCGTAGTAATGTGTAAATTTTGCGACCCCTGGTAAGATATACTGAAATTTGGCTTAAAGCTCTCACACATCTCAGTCTTAAGATTTTTCAAAATGTATGTTTCTAGTTCTAATATCTACATTGGATTTATTCTAAAAGTAAAAAAAAATCCTAATGCTTTCCCTAAAAAGCTAGTGTTTAAAATTGCTTAGAAAATAAACTAATAATTTGCGGCCGCGCTAAAACTCTTGATATATTATTAAGTGTTATTTGTTTAGGGCAAAATTTAGCGATTAACCTGTTCATTTTTTAGAAGTCGGTTAAATAGAAAATTCAATAGTATTTTCTGGTAAATGATTCTTAAGAAATAGCTTAAGAAATCAAAAATAAATTATAATTGCTGTGATCTCCCATCTTCTTAAAGTAAGATCAGATGAGATTCGACTTGACCCTGGCTTGACCTTGAACCCAATGTGGATGCCCTTCGGATAAACTGTATCGCCATATTTCATAAGTACAGGTATAAAATTATGCTGATACAAAAACGTGATACAAAATTGTAACGATGTAATAAAAATGATAGCTTTATAGTGAAACGTCAGTTATAGAGATGATAATTTTAATTCTATTAGAATCTATCATGGAAGTTTGTCATCTGAACGGCTGTGGCAAAATCTAATAAAGTTAACAAGTTATAAGCCAGTTACTAAGTACTTAATCGCCTCTGTGGTCTAGCGGTTCAGTTGTTACTTGTTGGACTTGACTGCATGAGGTCCCGGGTTCGAATCCCGGGTCGGGCAACAAAAAGAAAATTGGGTTTTTCCAATTTTCTAATAAAAAAAATGTTGTTCGGGATAGGATATGTGCCCGGTTGGTGATAGGCTTGCCACCTATCACATTGTGGGACTTAGTATCTTCGGCTAGTCGTGGGTGCCCTGGTTGTGCCTCTGCCTACCTCTTCGGGGATATGGGCGTGAAGATACTTTTTTTTTAAATAAAGTTACAATATCCGTATCATATGAAAACAAAACCTAGAATTCTGCATATCATCACGGAATATGCGACGCCTGGAGTTCTTAGGCATGGCCCGTACTGTAAAAATTAGGCTATATTTTCTAAAAATATAATATTCAAGTGTGCAATCTACTAACAAGTTTAAAAGTAACCACTTACATTTCATTTTTAATAACAATTGCTATTTTTATAGGCTATTTATAATGAAAGAAATTGGAATATTTACAATTAAGCGTAATGAAACTGCAAAAACCGACTCTAACTATATCGTTGGGTACCACGTCGTGATTTGATCCTTCTTTTTTCGAAAGTTAGCAAATGGTTCTGATATATGGACAAACATTTTATAAACATCCTACTAGTAGTTTTTAAGTTGCACTTAATAATGCATAATTTTTTTACTTATCTTAGTATAACTCAAAAACCACTAGTCGGATCATAAAATTAATATGAAACAACCACCTGGCCCATCTTTCTAAAAAATAAATTTCAAAATCGTTTGACAATTGCCGGAGTAATCACAAAACCAACATACAAAAAAAACGTACAGTCGAATTGAGAACCTCCTTTTTTGCAGCCGATGAAAAATATGAGTACACAAAGGCTATTTTATACAGGTTTCTTGAAGTTTTATCTTCTTTCTAAGGAAACAATTTCCGCGATCGGAATAAATATAATATAAACATAGATATAGTTAAACTGTAGTAAATTTGATTAAAATAGGTTAATCATTTTCGCAGTTTATCGCTTATCAACTGGTATCCAGTAACAAAGAACAATCAACTGCATTATTGGGAAATCATTGTGTCGCATTATCTGAGTATTTGAAATTTATTATTTGACATATGAACTTGTTTAAGCCCGCGATATCGCCCGCGTTGCATTTAAATATCACGATTTTCTTTAATTAAAGATATTCTTGCCTTTTCTTAAAGATTTTGATGACACATAGCTCAGATAGCAATTCGAATTCTTAGCTCACAACAACTAACAACCAAATCAAAATCAGTTTAGCAATAATGCTCTAAATATAGACATACGGATTTGTTTTAGTTGAAAATATTTTTAAATATAGAAAGTTCCAACGAACTTATAGCCATAAATATCCCTGGACAAGTTACACAAATTGAACCTAACCCCAAAGTAAGCAAATTATATGCTTGTGTTATGGGTGTTAGTCGACGATTCTAATACATAGAAATACTTAAATAGATTGCAGAATATATTCGATAAACAACCAGACCCAGGAAATGCAGACATCTAAATATTCATCACACAAATGCCTGCCCCCGTCGGGAATAGAACCCGAGCCTCGCTGTTGGTCGATGTAGTTAGGCGTGTACGCTAGCCACTCAACCAACGAGGCGGTCAAATAGCAATTAAGGCTTCCTAATGTATCCATATGTATGTAAAATAAGTCCTAAAAAGTATGTTACAAATAGAAGATATTCATATATAAGTACGATATTGCATTTATAAGTGTCAGGTTGGCGATAGATTGTGGGACTTAATAACACATTTGGTTAATCACGGGTAACCTCGTTGTACCTCAACCTAAGCTAGGCTACGGGCGTAATCACTTACTAACTTATATTTTTATGTGTAGACGTTCCTTGCGTATTGCATTGTAGTGTCCTACAAGGACAACCTTAGCCTAATATGGTGGTCAGAAAACTGTAATAGTTATGACCTTGTTTCCGCTACTTATTTTATTTATTGCACTTTGTATAACTGATGTATACTCAATGTTTTGTTTTCTTAAAATTTATATAACGATACTAGCCGACCTAGAGAACTTCGTATCTCTTAACATTACTAAATTTTGTATGCAGTAAAAATGATTTTTTTCCCTGCAATTTTCCCGGTTTTTTTCAACATATGAACCTTTTCCCGAACCAACATAACAAAAAGAAATAGCAAAATCGATCCATTCGTTCAAGCTTGATGTGATGACCACGCGGAAAGATTAATTTTTATGTAAACAGGGTTACTGGTAACTAACGCATAACCTTTCTAGGTTGGCTTTAGTACATCAAAAGCAACAACTTTAGTACTACAACTTTTAGAAAAATCGCAAAAAAAAATTTGGTTCTCCATACATTTTGTCAGAGAACGTTGAACTTTTTGTATGGAAAACTAAATTTTTTCTTTGCAATTTCCTAAAAGTAGAATAAAAGTTGTTGTTTTTTATTTACCTAAGACGATATATCGATGGCTCTTTATTCTTATTATTTTCTATATTTATATATTATTATCTATATTTATACATTGATGAGTTAATTGAAAAGCCGTCACGTAAGCTATTTTGTAGTAAGCATTGTCCAGTTTCGTGTGTATAAGAAAATCTTATTCTATCATAATAAAAAAAAGAAAGCATCTTCACGCTAACCACGAGGCACAACCAGGGCACCCACGACTAGCCGAAGACACTAAGTCCCACAATGTGATAGGTGGCAAGCCTATTGCCAACCGGGCTCATATCCAATCCCGAGCAACGTTTTTTTATTAGAAAATTGGAAAAATCCAATTTTCTTTTTGTTGCCTGACATGGGATTCGAACCTGGGACCTCAAGCAGTCAAGTTCAACAACTGAACCGCTAGACCACAGATGCTCATAATACTTAAAATATAAACAGTTATTTATATTTTTAAGATTTTTCAAAGTAGAGGGATATGAAAATAATTGTATTAGTATTGGTATATTATTTCACTTACGTACTACAAATTACATTTTTTACTATTTTACTCAGTAAAATAGCGGTGTAGTCAATAGACCAGGGTGATTTTTAGAATAAATAATTATTTTGATTGTCTTTTACTTTTGTTAGAGAATAGCTAAAATTATAGCACAAAATGTTATCGTGTTTTACTATTTGAAGAATTGAAGTAATTTGATAGCCTCGGAATTATTTTGATACGATTTTGTAAAATCCCACATAGACAATGTTAAATGAACAAAACAATCAAATTTCTTTGTTAAGTTGTTATTCATAATAATAAAATGTACACATTGACAGGATTTGAACACGCACCCTTTGTTATTTATATAAATTTCAAGATTTGTGTGTACATATACGGTAATCAGACTCGGTATAGAGTTAAAGTCAGAGCTACTTAATAGAACTTTGGCATTGGGAGTCAGTTAAAAATATTAGGCGAGTACCTATACGAATCGCCTCTGAGGTCTAGCGGTTCAGTTGTTGGACTTGACATTGTGGGACTTAGTGTCTTCGGCTAGTCGTGGGTGCTCTGGTTGTGCCTTTGCCTACCCCTTCGGGGATACGAGCGTGAAGATACCTATACGAATGAATGAAGTTTTATCTAGCCTTACAGAATGATTATTGTAACGTCATAATAATTTTGTAATAACTTTTGAAAAAATTCGAGTTGTCGTTATATTATTTTTCGACGAAATTATTTGTAGATGTAAGTCCTGCTCTGAATAAGGCATATTAATGAGATAGATTATTAAAAAAAAAACGTAGAACATTCAAATACAAACCTTGGATAAGTTAGAATGCTTCAAATCCAAAACATGAAACTATTATTACTTATTCTTTAGCATTAACAAAAAGTCCTCCAATTCCACAGATAACATGCAACTAAAACATGAAAAAGTTATAAAAAACTTTTTTCAAACACATTCAGTATAGTAAATTAGTAATTTAAAAAAAAGAAAAAAAAGTGATATTTTCACATATCCACATTCGATGTACCTAAAGGCAGGGAGCGGCACACTCTTACTCTGCCACAGTCAGCCGAACTATGAGGCCTGGTTCTTGCTCACAGTGCCACCACAATCCAGGCCAAGGCCGCAGTTCGTGTTGCGAAGTGTTTGTTATGTCAGAATCGTTCTAATTATGCAACACTTAACCAATTCGATTAAGTTGGATGACCGATTCGTTTATTAAAAAGAATTCGGCGTCATTAAGAGCACGTTTCCTAATGGGTCCTAAATAGTTCGAATTCCATAGTTTTCCAAGCATTTATTCTATCCTCACTAGTGTGTTGCACACCTTACAACTGAATGTTAAGGTCTATACCTCTTAGTCTGAAATTTGGCAAACACTTCAGGTTATAATGCAAATGGAGAATGAAAACAATAAATTTTTAATACAATGTAGCGGACTTCCAAATATAATGATTCGGACGACTAACCCGCGATGGAAAAAGAAGGGTGTTGTAAGTTTGACGTATCTCTCTATGATAAGTGGCATCATAACTTTTGAACAGTAGAGTTACTCTTGAAGCTCGATTCATGCAATATTGGAAATTGGGATCGAGTATGTCATTTGAGGCACTCTTTAACACAATACTGGCCAATTGTTAACATTTAGTTAACTGTAAACAAAAAAAATTTAATCGGATTCGTCTAAATTTTCTGTAACTTAATGTTAATAATCCGCTAGTACTGAGTTCAAAAGTACTTAAAATGACACGATTACAATTTGCAAGATTTCGAGATTAAATAGTGACCATACAGATCTCGATGCAGATTTTATCGTTCGAAAGCTTACGTGATCGGAATGGTTCTTAGCTACATTACATATAAGTTTTGTCTGGGACTGTTATTTTTTTTTAATTTTAAGATTACTTCATTAGTGTGTGTGCGGCATATCTTGTAACTGAACGTTAACGTTATTCTACAATGGTTGATCTGAAATTTAGCATTCACATTTGGTTTAAATAACAATGGATAGTTATCCTAGTGGTTGTACCTCTGCCTATATTTTCGGTGATACGGGCGTGAAGATACTTTTGAGTATTTCTTCATTGCAAGTGGCGCAAGTGTCTACAATGGTTGATCTGAAATTTAGCATTCACATTTGGTTTAAATAACAATGGATAGTTATCCTACTGGTTGTACCTCTGCCTATATTTTCGGTGATACGGGCGTGAAGATACTTTTGAGTATTTCTTCATTGCATCGGCGCAAGTGTCATGTTCCATTGTGCAATTTTCATACAACCAAATATGGGTGTAGCAGGATTTACTGAGATAAATGTATACGTATCTCGAAGGAATGGCCACTGGCCCAAAATCATGT
>NJDC01002288.1:57109-81688 GCA_002245475.1 Calephelis virginiensis
AATGAAACTGCGCACAATAAATCAATATGACACATACTAACAAATGACGGTAGATTTTAAAAAGATGTCATAGCTCCATGTAGGTTAGGCCACAAACTTTTGGATCCACCTCCGTATAATTTTGTGTACAAAATATATTCAACTAAGGTTCTCTTAATTCCTTTATGAATGCATTGATTTTTTGAGTTGGGTGTGCAGCATGGTAAATCTTGACTCTCGATTTCACTTAAATTGGAATTGTTTTTGTATCATTTTGCACATTTAAACACCTACTAGCGAATTATTAATATCTAGCTAGTATTTAAACAATAATTTATTAAATCTTTATCGGAACTAAATGGTAATAACTCGTTATCACTGTGGATAAGAGTACCTACCTGAAATGACATATCCCAGTTTCAATTTCTCATTTGCATGGAATCGAGAGTCAAGAGTAACCCTAAAGGTTAGTTTAATTTTGAAATTGTTCTATGTAGTTAGTTAGTTAGTCCAATCATATAATTTTTTTATAGAGCTTGTTGCTAGCTTATTTAAAACCAACTAAAAAAGGAAGGGATTATATGTTCGCACCTTAATTTTTGATATAATATGTTTCTCCGTCATTTGTGAATCAATTTTAAAAATTGACTATTGATTTGAAGGTCGCATTGCCACCAAATCAGGATCTGATAATGGCATCCCAGAAGCATCGTGAAAACTTTACAAGCTTTTATTTAACTTGCAGTGTATATGTCCGGATGTAATTCTAATTTTACAAGTTGAATTTTAACCACTTCCCGATTGCCGGTTGAGCTGAAAATTTGCATCCATATAAATCGGATGACAATGCGAAATTATAATGACATGGAGCTGACCTGATGATGGAACCGGAAGGTGGAAACAGGAACTACTAAAATTCCCAATGTTGAGTAGTGTTTGGACTTATTCGATGCGCCATGATTATTACTTGTCATGTCTAAAGCTTCACATATTTTTTGACGTGACAACGTCTTATAATTCGATAAAGCCAGTTGCACGCACCAAAAAACATGACTCATGGTGCGTTACCTCGCTATGAGGCGTTCCATTTAAGGCTTGCAGTGCAAGCGAGAGCGCGGAACGAGCGACAAAGATGCACAATCGGCCTCCGTTCTTATGACGTTGTCACGTTCAACTATCGTCAGAAAACCAACTTTACAGACAACTGCTTTTTTTGTTAAAATCTATTGCATTTTTAGGTGACATAATATTGATATTGAAGTCGCTCATTCGCAGTGTTACTGCTGCTGAATTATAAATAAAACTACTTGCGATTAGAAAAAATGCTCGGTTAGTAAAATAAAACAAAGTATGAGGTTCATAATTTATATTTAAATAATATTAAATACAAATAATATATTAACTACCGTTAAACATGTCTTTGATATATTACTACAGAATAATTATTACAGTATTTAATTAGAGTAGGTATTTTTAAGGTTTTTTTATTGATTTAAACTTTAGTCTACATTTTTTTTTGAATTTATTGGCTTGATGGAAAAATGTTTTCTTTATAATAGAAACTAGCACAGTATTTTGTTTTTATTTTTGGTTACACGGTGAAGGTATAAAATGGGTATAGTCTTTTCCAAACACGGTTATTGATCTTTCAGTGTAAAACAGGGCTATTCAACATTACTTAAATCTCTTCAAAAATTGAAGTATTTTTATATGATTAAGGTTTGGCTTGCAAATTCCTACAAATATCCTTCTGTATTTCTATACATACGTTATAATATACAATACACATACATAAGCGAAAAATTTTTACCCATGAATCACGAAACCTTAATAACCATTTAAGTTATAGCCACGATATGTCATAATATAATAATGCCAGCTACGTCCGTCTTCATAATTCACATCATCACAAAAACAGGTTTGACATCTCAGGATGAACTCGACGCTCATCCCGCCTTTTACTACGAGCCGTGAAGACTGCGTAAATTATACCATTATGGTAATACTTGTACGAAAAACTACACTTTTCGCTTCGTTCGACACTACACGTAAGAATTAGGGTCAGTACTTAGTCGGATTTTGCTGTGCGCTTGCAGACTATACGTGTTATACATATTTACCAAAAAACCATAAGTACTATAATAAACGTATACCTACAATACTATAAAACAAAGAAATTGTGTATTGCTATGATTTTTATAAACGTACTTTATACAGATCGTCTAAACTGAAATCACTACCACTACTTAATAAGATTATATAGACGTGTTAGTGCGAATATTAATAACGACAACATATGTGTGTCAATTTTTATGAGAATCCCAATCTGTATGCCTTTCGGTCGGTCAACTGTCGCATGTTAAAAGTTTAAAGAAATGCTATCGTTACTGCATTAGACAAGGCGTCTTCTGTCTCGCGTCTGAACAATTTATAAACAAGTTCAACAACAAATCCAAAGAAATTCGTTTTGCTTACATACTATACATATTCTCTTATGCGTAAATGCGATGGTAGGGCGCGTTATTTCAGCTTAGACGATCTGTAGTTATCTACTAATATTTTCGCAGCCATGGTTTATGACTAAACGTGTCTGAACCCGTACATAGAATTGTTACCCAAGCAGTATTGGTCGTTTTCATGCAAGTTATGAAAAAAAACCAACGCAATTTGATTAAACCGGAAATATATAAAAGACCCAGCTAGTTTTATTCGAAATTATATTGAATTGGTGGCTGACATTTAATTTTTCATATTCATAATAAAAAATAGGTAAAAAAAGAAACAAAATTAACTAAACATTGCCTGCGGTTACGCTCGCGTTCTTATTTAGCGCTTTCGTGGGAACTTATTTAAATATCTAGACAAAAAGTTGCCTATATCACCATAGCTACCTAAATTTATTCTCAATCAGATAAACCAACCACGACAGTGCTCTCGTGACGTTAAAAAGAGGTCAAACAAATATGGTCATTTGGAACTACAAAATTAATATCTTATTAACGACCACACAAAAATAAACCATTATTTAAACATTTTTATACCATATCGGAAGCACAGTCAAACTTGAATTTTATTCGACAATTTTGACAAAAGAGGTTATTAAATTCCTGTAAGCCATGAACATTTCGACAATTAGTTTTATTAAGAAGATTCCACTCCATATTTAATGTGACGAAAAAGGATTTTTATTTCGTTACAGCCTGATTACTCAAGGTTTTAAGAACACAAAACATGCAAAGTTTAAATCATCCGTGAATTTATATAAACGCACAGACATTTAGTCGTTTATGACGTTGCTTCGTTTCATTAAATGTACAATTAAATATAACCATAATTAATTGATTTACACATTACGAGGCGACCAATTCCATTTTGATGTACTTTTTCCTGCGTGTCGATACCGGATCCTTAAAGAGAACGGGATCGAGCCGCAGCACGGATCGCACTAGCGGCATGTACCCCCACGCCGCGGCGAAGGTATTCAAACAGGAGTGTCTCTGCACGAAGTGGTCTGGATCGGTCCACGAAGACCTGTACCTGGGGTGCGGCGGCTTGAAGCGGCGACGCAGCGCCAGCTTGAGCGGCGGCCGGCGCGTGAGGTGCGCGGCGAGGCAGTTGAGCAGGATGTCCTCGCAGTTGCGCGCGCGGCGCACGGCGGCCCGCAGCGGCGGCGCCAGGCCGGCGTACTGGGCCAACAGCGCCCGGTGCACGAGCGCCGCGCCCGCCAGCACCATGGAGTACGACCCGCCCCAGCGGCTGCTGTAGCCCCACGCGCCCTGCAAACATTTTGTAACATCTGCATTACATGACAATTGCTATATTTCAAAAATACATTTTAGACAAACAATCATAGCATGTATCATGTGAAACAACAAATGTCATAGTAAAATAACTGTGTTCTACTAATTACCTTAGATTCATCCCAAAAGTGGTTTCGAGCTGGATATCCAACTATACGTTCTGGAAAATGTTGCCAGACACTAAATGCAAAATCAAGTTCTTCGGCCAAAAGGGGCGCGTCACCATCCAAAGAAAATACTGCAGCCGTTGGTATGGCCCATAATGGCTGCCATCGTGCAGATACTCCTTCCCTAAAAATAAATTATTCTATTGTCAAATGTGTAATTTTACAGCAAACGGACTGCTTGATGAAGTACACATTGGATACAAAGTTGATATAGCCAATATCAAATCCAGCCTTATGTCAATTTGTCGGGCATCAAGTGATATGGTCTAAAGCTCGGTTCCTATAATCAATGACCCGTAGTCCGTTAACATTACCATTGGTAGCTTGCATAAAAGTGACGAAGCGTTGCTCATAGTTACAGAAAATGTCTCGAATTAACAGTCGATAACGAACGACCGTAGTAAGATTTTTTAGTTTTCGTACAAAAAACTACCATTTGTTAGCAAAACCAGGCATAAGATTCGTGCGTCATATCGTTTGCAGTTAGGCGACGGTCTTCAAAAGTCATATCCAAGACTTAACAATTAGGTAATTAATAAAAAAAAATACACGCATGTCTAAAGCTGCTATTCAAACTGTCGCTTTCTTATTTATTTCTGTTATATTTTAGGTTTCAATCCCACAATATTTGATATGTTAGATAATTTTCGATAAATTCTTACATCTTAATTGTATCTTCCGCTATTTTGTTTATGAAACGCAGGAAATATTGTACACGAACCCACTGGTGATCGATCAGCATGTGTGCGACCGTGCGTATGCGTCCATGCATGTGCATGCGCTATAGCCACGTGCCTTGATTGTTCAGGCGTGTGTTATACGAATTATCAAGACGCAAGATGAACTGGTGTAGACATACCCGATGAATTGCCAACATGAGGCCAAGATTTATGGACCCTCTAAAGCGACATCAAACACTTACGTTATGACGGGCAGCATAAGTCAGTAAAGACACTTGTACCAATCCAGGGTCAAGTCAAGCAAAGAGTCCTATAATGGACTCTTTTTTAGGGTTTTTTCATAGACAAAGCAAGTTAGATTATGTTTTGTTCCGCCTATTTATAAAAATAAATCGCGAAAATACTAATGTTTTAATAAACATGTCAGACAAAGTTTTGATAAACAGAAAATTTTGAACACATTAGCTTTAAATTATTATTATTAAGTATTATTTGTTAGTTGTATTATTGTTACGCCACAAAAAAGTGTTTTATAGAAAGAAAATATGGAAAAAGTCCTAGAAAAACTGTGAGACCGTACTAGATATCAATGTTATGCGGTATGAAGTACTTAGCAGTCCCTGCTAAAGGAATTAAGTTGAAATCCCATATTCATATTTTTTTAAGCTCAATTATTTCGAGTAAAGTTACATACATAGTGAAGCAAGTGTCTAAAAGCGTCTGTTGCGTCTTACAATTATAAAATGTATAAATAAGCCATACATACCCTGGATAATGTGTCGTAGCATCTATAACAGTGACCTGTAACGGCTCCCTGTTATCACCAGCCATTCTCGAAAGCATTTTCAGTGATGGTGCTGCGCGTTCGCTATCCCAAACAAGTACTACCTATAAGAATTTAAAAGCTATATTATGTCAAAATGTACAAAAAATCCATTCACGAAATTTTACCTAAATTTACGACAATACTTTAAAATAAAAAGTATCTTCACGCCCATATCCCCGAAGAGGTAGGCAGAGGTACAACCAAGGCACCCACGACTAGCCGAAGACACTAAGTCCCACAATGTGATAGGTGACAAGCCTATCGCCAACCGGGCACATTTCCAATCCCGACCAACATTTTTTTAATTAGAAAATTGGAAAAATCCAATTTTCTTTGTGTTGGCCGACCCGGGATTCGAACCCGGGACCTCATGCAGTCAAATCCAACACCCGATACTTATTTTATACTTTAAAATAATATTGTATATTGGCGATACTTTAAAATAATATTGTAATATAGGTGAGTTGTCTTCACATACCAAGCATTGGAGTAATATAGATATAATCGTATATGTTATAAATTATTATGACTGAGTATTATATTTTCCTAACATCAGGAAATTCGTATGCTTGTTTGTTTCCTAATGTAATTAAAGCTGTTATTTTTAATTATTAAGCTTCTTTTACGTCCCATCTCAGCAATTTCAAAATATATTTTGTATGTGGAGATTTGAAGTTATAGTGTCGTAGGCTACTTTTTTATCTCTTATTTAATGAGTAACGGCAGGAGAACAAAATAACTTACAAAGAGGGCGTAGACACGACAACATCTAGTTAAATCCAAAAATTATTTTCTATTTGTCTAAATAAAACAAATTCCAGGTGAAAATTACCTTTTCACAAAATTTACTGCTAGCAATGTTTCCAAGAAGTTTGTGCAATGACGGTGATGTAGCTTGCACATATAATAATGCTGTAAATGATTCACCAGGTGTTGAAGGCGGGGCTATCATAGGGACAGAGGGAGCAGGAAGAGGATTGGGTGAAGTCACTGGTGCAACTGGAGCGGGTGGAGAAGGTGCTATTAGAGGAAGATGTGACCGAGAATCACCATACGTTGATAATGTGCCTAATGCACCTGGTGAAGCATTCCAAATTAATGCTTCTCTTTGTCTCGATGTCCTCTGTGCCATAATTCGTTCTAGAAGTATCTACAATAAAAGAGCAATAACATACAAATGAACTTATATATATATATTTGTAAGTATTATGTATTATTTGTTACGATTTTGAACAATTAATTATCACATTAATTTTTCAAGTTGAATTACCTCTAGCGTTGTGAAAACTATTTTTTCTATGGATGAAAAGTATTGTTCCCATAGAAGTTGTGTTTGTTGTCGTAGAGAGAGAACACGCTCAGGTGGGACTGAGCGTACTAGCTCTGGTACCTAGTAAAAACAAAGAAATAGCTACAAAATTACTTCCAATAAAACAAAGTGTGAACCTAAAATTCTGGTAAGAATTATCTTACTTCACTACATTCTTTTTTAATATATTAATTAAAAGATAATTCGTCTCTGCATCAGACTTGACTTCTTGAGGTCACAGTTTCGATTCTTGGGTTGGACAAAAAATAAGAAAATGTACATTTTCAATTTTCTAATAAAAAATAATGTAGCCTGGGATTAGATATGTGCCCAGTTGGCGACAGGCTTGCCACTTATCACATTGTGGGACTTATTGTCTTCCGCTTTGTTGGTCGAGTGGCCAGCGTACTAACCTAACTGCATCGAAGAACCGCGAGGCTCAGGTTTGATTCCCGATGGGGGCAGGCATTTGTGTAATGAACATTTGGATGATTGCATTTCCGGGTCTGGTTGTTTATTAAAACATATTCTGGTATCTATTTAAGTATTTCTATGTAATAATATCGTTGACTAACACCCATAACACAAGCATATAATTTGCTTACTTTGGGGTTAGATTCAATTAGTGTAACTTGTCTAGAGATATTTATTTATTATTATTATTATTTATTATTTGGCTAGTTGTGGGTGCCTTGGTTATGCCTCTGCCTACCTCTTCGGGGATATGGATGTGAGGATTTTTTGATAGAAAAATTAAAGTTACTCAAATTTAATATACACCTGCAATAAAAGACGTTCATCAGCCCATATCACAGCCCGTCGCCAATCTATTCTTTCATCAAAAGGTAATCTCCACCCATTACTGAGCAGCACTGGTACACAACCTGCAGCTAGAGCTTCTAGGAAACGATATGATCCTAGACGCCTTCCTCGGGCCACCAAACAAAATGTGGAATTTGCCAATAGTTGCTCATAATCAAATCTAAAACAATACACAAAAGTGAGTTTCAATGTTCACAGTTATTTTATTTTACAAAGCAAAAATCTACATTTCTTTTTTGACTTTTCTACTTTGACCAATATTGCAATTATTAAAATGGGATGGCTTCTATTCCACATATCACAATATAAAGTCAATCCTTTCTGAAGTCAACCCAAGATCTTATTACAGTTACTGTTGACTAAAGATTGGGCTTTGCAAAAAAATGTAACCTGTACTTTAAATTAATTATTAATTTAATACTACAATTTGCAAAACTAACAAAAAAACATCTGATACAACAATTGACATTTACAAACACTCTCACTTGTTTTCTTTGATTGTGATCCATTTGCGAAAGTCTGTGATTTCTTCAATTAAAAAAATCAGTTTTCGATCAAGCTTACACTAGGTACCAAATGCTCATATATAATATCATACTCCAACAACAAATAAAAATTTATTTGATGAAGACTATTAATGTGAATTATCATTTCATTCTGATTTTAGACATGTTCACACCAATGCAAATAAAACTTTTGCGGAGATTCAGATTGTCAAACTTTCACACATAATTGTGCTATTAATAATAGCTGTAATATTTACTTTGAATATACACTTACTTATCATATTCTTTATTATCTTCATCACATCTTTCATCTCTTAAATCTTTCCAAGACTTGCCGTGTCTGCAAGTGGTGACAAGAATGAGGTTGTTGCCATCATGCAAATGCCATAACGAATTTCTGGTTTCACTACCAATCCCATGAACATAGCGCTTTCCTTTAAATGCAAGCAAATGTTTACGAGGTGCTGGAATAGGATTCCCTGTTGCTGATGGGGGAGCCCCGCCTCGTTCTGGATGCTCTTTATGAAATAGCGGAAGTGATATATCAAACCCATCACGGAAAATAGTCTCTGATGCACTTGCCCTGGCCAAAATTGCCTCACCAGGATCAAAGCCTAATGCTCCTTCTGCATAGTCAGGCCAAGTACCAGAATATAAATTAAATATTAAATGATTACGACCATTCTTCCAGTGAGGCAAACGGGTTAGCTTAGGGCCAACATCTTGTATGTGTTCTGGAGACAGTGGATCAGCATCTAGAGTATCCACTGATGGTATAAAGAGACATGCTTCATTTGGGTCTCGAGTAGCATACCTTGATTCACGAATTACTGACAATACCTTTCGATATGTCGCACTCACAGGTCCGTCAGTGGGATAAACGTATACTTTAGGATCACTACCACAGTTGGAGAAATCGAAACATGTCTGCATGCGACATGGCTTTTTAGTACTTTGGGGATTTCTTTTTTGACGAGAAGGTGACTCAGAAAGTTCGTCTAACGTTGCGAAACTTGGCAAAGAGTCACGAAGGCTTTTTTGATCTCTTTTAGTATTCAAGTGGTAGCTACTAAGGCAGCAGTATAAAAGAAAAAAGCAAGACAAAGTAAGAATTACATATCGTTTTTTGGCTTGCATATTACCACTAACGATTAAAGATGGTTTCGTTTTCGCATATACTTTTCTGAATCGCTCATAATTGATAGCTATTTATATAAACATCTTAAACATTATAAATACAATAACAGTTGCTTTTATTATTGTTTAAAACAAAACTTAACGTAAGCAATATCGGAATATCTTCATCTAGGTATGCAATTGATCATAATTTACACATAAAACTTTTCAATATTAATATTTTAACAAATTAAATGTTTTAGTGCACGTACAAATACAAAATTAATCGTTTATTTTCATTTTTCTCTCAACATTTTTAGACAACAATTGACGCAGAGCGATCGGAATTCGAAATCTTTTTTGACTTTTGACTTTGACACTTGACAGAACGCCTTTCTTTCTTTTTTTTTAAAGTTAATTTGCCCCTTTTTTGGGCCGGCTAAGACCTTTAGGCCATGCTGCCACGTCTTCCGTAATAATAAATTCTTTTTCATATTAAAATTTTAAATTCATTTGTTCAGTTTCTTAACATATTGTCTTCCCCTTTTTAAAAGTCATTTCCTTCACTAAGACAAAGCTTATTTGAGTCCTTCAATACGTCTTTAGTTTTAATTTCTTGAAGTTTACATATTATGTTTCTCCGTTAATTTGTTTTATAGTACGTCACATTCTTGAATTACGATTATTTTCACACAAATTATAAAACTAAAATTCTGAACACCAAAATCATCTTCTTTCATGTTTGCGCCAAAACTTCTACGACAGTGCAAAAAGTATTTTTAATATTCTTTTTTTTACCTTTATATTTTATACTAGTCTTATATTATGTAATAAACCCATATCTTAATATTTTATGTCTTTTTCTAGTTTCGTCTTCAAATTTCTTTCTTGTTCAGGCCTCTGCCTCTTCTGTCATGATAAAACTCTACAATAGTCTTTCACTAGTATAGTTTATTTACTAAATCACATTTACACACAACTAAGTAATATTTACACTTTAATTAATTTACAAATTATACATTTTTACATTATATTACACATTTTTAGCTTAAAGATTGGAGGGAACCCTCGAAAAGCGCGCCTTCCCCCTTTGACCGTTCCCGCCAACCTCCCCTTTCTTTCTTTCTTTCTTTCTTTAGGTTTTGGCCTTCACGTTAGTTATCAATTTTAATCAATTATAATTAGTCATCAGTGACAAGATTTTGGTAAGTCATGCCAGGCTCTTGGGTAAAACGGTGGCCTCATTACTCAAGCTTATGTAATGAGATTTGGTGGCAACGAGGAAATACAGGATACGCTAATTTCTTCATGATTATTTCATTTGTGCACTTTCACTGAACAATTTTTCTTTTTATGATAGTGAAAGGCAAACAAGCAGACGGATTTCCTGATGGTAAGAAATTGACGCATTTACACCAAAGGTGGTAATGGTGCGTTGCCAACCTGAGCAAAAAAAGCAAAAGTGAGATTACCGGCTACCTTACCCTCCAAACCGGAACACGTCATGACGTTATGGCGGTAGGAATAGGTAAGGCGGTGGTACCAATCTGGGTGAGTCTCTGCGAAACTCTACCACTAGTCAGATTTGACGATTTTAGGTGACGGTAAGCCTATGCTCGCCTTTTACGAGCTACCTGGCAGGAAGGTAGATGGTCTATTCTGCAAAGGAGCCCGGACCACCACGGACACTAGTCAGATGCCACCAAAATTGACTAATTTCACTGAATATCAATACGAAATTCAATGATTATGAAAAATTTCGACCATCTTTTCTCTCAATGGCGCCAAAACTCGACAGAACGCCAAATACCAAATTTGTGGTCAACAAATTTGGTATTAATATTTTTTAATTTATTTTTTAGGCTCGTTTGACCTTTAGGCCATGCTACGTTTTTCGCATTATTAAAATCTTTACAACATAGTCATTAGTCGAAACTGAACAATCGTGCAAAATATTTACGTTTTCACTTCTGCCGGCACTCCCGGAGTGCAACTATTTACAATTTATATTTACTTATAATTAATATATTTATAAATGTTAAGTAAGTAGGTAACTTATATTTATTATAATATTAGCTAACATGTTAAATAAGTAATTTTAGGTTTAGTATTTTTAAAATCAATTAACAATATTTAAAAGATGAATCTACTACTCAAATAAACACCTCACCTATTTTAAGTAATTGTAAGGCGCAATTAATATTTTTTCTAAAAGGAAGGGTTGTTATGATGATTATTATCAACATGTAAAAATATCGAAGACTGCAAAGCGCTGTGACTTAAAGATAAAAAATAAAGACTGACTGAATATAATAATCATATCGTTATCGTTATATTACAGTTCTTTATTTTTTCCATCAAAACATAATAATCCTTGTAAGGATATTTCGGTTTCGGCATAATTAGAGATTTACAAAGGTTACAGGTTCAAATCCTGTCTGGGGCGAAATTTTTTCTTTCTTTCATTTGTTTTATTTATTACTAGCTGTTACCCGCGGCTTTGCCCGCGTAGTCTACTGATTTGATATTTAGCTCTCCAACACTGATTGTTAAAATTTAAAGATAAAATGTAGCCTATATCGCTATCCAAAATTTCATCTATTTTTTTAAGTAAAATCAATTCAGCGATTTTGCGGGCATAACTGAACATACACTTTCTCTTTTCTAATTTCACTTTAGATAAATAGTAGGAACACGTTATTGTCTCCACAGTTCACTTCGGCAATCCCTGTGAAATTAAACTGTATAACAAGTTAACGAAACCTCTAACAGATTTTTTTTTCGAAATTTCAGAAATATATATATCGTCTCTAGCCGTCCGTCTTCGGAATGACTTCTTGAGATCTTGGGTTCGATCCCCGGTCCAGGCAACAAAAAGAACAAATAGAAAATGTGAAGTTTAAATTTTCTACTAAAAGTAACGTTGCCACTTGCACGGGATTGAATAAGTGCCCGGTTGGCTACAGGATTGTCATCTACCACATTGGACTTAATGTCTTCGGCTAGTCGTGAGCGGTCTGGTTGTGCAGTTAGGCAGAACTAACCCTTCGGGGATATCTTCAGAAACTCACATTTAGACATTGTAGCAACAAAATTAAACTCTTCAGCTTTTTAATATTAGTATTAACCGATTCTGTGATAAATTTGACCTTGCACAAAATGTGGGAGAACATCCTGGCATAATGATGTGTCTACCAACTCTAAACGACGTCATTTGAAAACAATTATTGCTTTTGCGCATATTGCTTAAAATCTTCGAGATTCATCAGAATTGCACAATAAAAGAGATTTTAGCGGCTCAGCTGGTTCACCAAGCAATAGTAATAATACCTTACCATTAGCACAACCCTGCGTTTCATCTTCGAATTTTTAGGGATCACAATGCTGATATTGTTTAATCATTTTTCTTATTAAAATCAAAGGAGGATATTTATACTGTAACGTATGGTCATAATAGAATCCTGCATTAACAGAAATATTCGTATTAAACCTTCTGAAAACGATTCTACTTTGAGCTTGATGCTGAGCGCTAGCTGATCTTCTCCCTTACGTCTGTGTAAATATCTCAAAATCCCTCAAAGACACTTAACAGTCAGCCAGTTCCGCAAGTCTGTTGAGTCTGAGTATGGAGTGACCATTGTCGAATGCTAGCAAGAGATCATAATCCACAAAATCACTATTCTTGCCAACATTTTTTTAGAGTTTCCCGCGATTTCCCCAGGATTTCATCATCAGATCCTGACCTGGTGACCATGGGACCACCTCTGAAATATGCCCTTTTAAACAAAAAAACGATTTTCCATACGAACATTCATGACCTCTTTTTACCGATTCTCCCTCATTTTTTAGTGATAAAAAGTACCTAGCCTATGTTCTTTCGTTCATCATAAAGTGTATAAATACAAAGTTTCACTGTTACAGCTTTAAAATTGACGAATTCACATATGAAAAGTCATCCCCTCTTTTTACCCATTCTCCCCCATTTTTGGCGATACAAAATAGCCTATGTTCTTTCGTTTATCATAAAGTGTCTAAACACAAAGTTTCACTGTTACAGCTTTAAAATTGACAAATTTCCATATGAACAGTCATCCCCTCTTTTTACCCATTCTCCCATATTTTTTGCAATAAAAAATTGCCTATGTTGTTCCTCAGGGTCTATTCTATCTCTGTAATAAATTTATTCAAAATCGGTTCACTGGTTTAGGCGTGAAAGCGTAACAGACAGACAGACAGACAGACAGAGCTACTTTCGCATTTATAATATTAGTAGGGAAGTAGGGATGTACTCGTATGAAACCAGCAACTTATTAAATTATCATGAGAAGAACAACGCAAGTAAGACAAAATCATTGGCATATCTAGTTGCGCATTGCCTCGTTATTCAGTCAATTAACAGAGTAAAAATTTCGATGAGATGCGTTAACTCTTAAGTTAACTTGAAAAATGTTACCGGAATTTGAAGATAACTTCCAGGCGTAATCTATGATAACTTCCATTAAATTTTCTCCGATTGAACGGATTAAGTAGTTTGTTAATCCAGGATCTAATACCATCAGTATTACGGTATACAGGGCTCGATTTTAAATCTATGGCTACATCTAAAGCACCAGTCAAATTTTGAGAAACCGTTCGGAATCGATAACACTTTCGATTTATGAAAAAACTAAAAACCGAAAAAAACAATTGACAATTTTTATCCGACTCAAAATACAAGATGCTTGGCGAGTTTTGGCGCCATCGAGAGAAAAGATGGTCGAAGTTTTTTCATAGTTATTGAATTTCGTGTTGATATTGAGTGAAATTAGTCAATTTTGGTGGCATTTTGTACAAATTTGTTCAGTGAAAGTGCCAAAATGAAATAATCATTAAGAAATTAGCGTATCGTGTATTTCCTCGTTGCCGCCAAATCTCATTCATGAGCTTGTGTAAAAAGGCTACCGCTTTACACAAGAGCCTGACATGACTTCCTGACGACTTATGACTGATGACTAATTAAAATTAATTGAAATTGATATAAAATTTTATGCAAATTTCTACTTGACTAATGGCTAAATACTAACGTGAAGGCCAAAACCTAAAGAAAGAAGAAGAAGAAGATGCTTGGCAATAACGTAAACAAAGTATAAAACTGGTTCCTACCGACCGCAGTCGCGTTCGTAGGGCTAGTGACGTCATGACTCGTACTGGGTACGACTTACGACATAGCGTGACAAGTGAAGCATTTTTGCGGACTGTTTCAAATGAATGTTTATAATAGTAAATATTGCAACTTGGCAATTATATTTAAAAAGTGCATTACCAGTTAAGGATTTTCCTCCTTATATTAAAATTTGGCCGGTCCTTTCAAAGTTACCCTGTGTAGGACCAAAGACTTACTATTTACCATTTACCAAGCACCATGCCGCACTAAGCCACAATTATTTTAAGAATAATAAAAAAAAAATATCTTCACCCCCATATCCCCGAAGAGGTAGACAGAGGCACAACCAGGGCTCCCACCACTAGCCGAAGACACTTAGTCCCATGATTTAATATTTTTTTATTGGAAAATTGGAAAAAAAAACATTTTCTTTTTGTCGCCCTACCTGGGAATCGAACCCGCGACCTCACGAAGTCAAGTCCAATACCTGGACCGCTAGACCACAGAGGCGAGAATAATGTTCAAAACTCGTCGAAATATATCTGGACATGGAATGGTTAAAAAAGGACTCGATCAACGACACAGCACTCCTCGGGAAACACATATTTATAAGCACTCACAAGCTGCAGTTACCTTTTTTTAAAAGGTGTTGCTCCGGGTCCTCTTTGAAAATAGAACGTCTGCCTCCCTGGCCACTGTGCCAAATAATGACGCCGTCCTGTTTCTGTCCGGAGAGTAAGATATCTTGTAGACTTGACCAATTACAGGCTGAACATCACGACCACAGGATAGATATAGGTAGATCATCAACGCTACAAAAATAAATTTTTTTTCAAGTGTTAACGGATTAACTTTATCGATTAACTTGCATTAAATCTTTAGAAATGTAACCCCGCCTCTTCGAAATGGGCTAAGATGTTCCATGACAGAATGTGCGATAATCGCCTCTTTGATTACGCTACCGTCCACACAATCGAGCATGACTCATCGATGCATTGGCAGCCGTACGAGACGGACGTCTCAATAACAATAATAAATTTCTCTCTTACAATAGGCAAACAAAAACAAAGGTAAATATATCTTAAAAATGAAAGAAAAGCTGTAGTTTAAACCTGTTTATAAGAGATTGGTGCCAGTTTTAGGTATAAACCTGTGTTACAGGTCACCAATGCCCCCATATACTAATTAGGTAAAATAGTATTATCGAGTACAATGATTTTAGTAGGTACACAACAACTTTAAAATTTTAGTTCATGCTTAACATAAATAAAACTTATTTGTGTGTGTGTGTGTGTGTGTGTGTGTATGTGTGCGTGTGTGTGTGTGTGTGCGTGGGTTGTATGTGTGAGCGTATGTATGTATACGTATGTGTGTGAGTGTGTGGATATAATTAGTAGTAATTATCTCAACCTCTCTATACTTAATGTAAAAATTATATTGTAGCCATTTCCAGTAGAGTAATATTGGGGCTTTTGAATCTCTCATTTTGCTTCGCTTGAACGTCATACAAGTAGCCTTGATATTAAAAAAAATACCAAGTGAATTTCTCAAAAATTTTTCAACATAAACTTGAGGTTTCTATTTTAAGTAAAAATAGTTGTGCCGGAGAGTTTCACTGTTGTGTTTGTGAGAAGAAATGTAATATTATTGCACTAGTTAATGCAATGCAGGTTGTGTTTATGAATCGAAAGAATAATATTCTGGCGAGCAAAATCAGATTACAAATTTGTAGTTACTGTAGCAGTCAGAAGATAGCAAAGTTTTGTTGCCCACAGAGGGCTTATATTGAAAACTGAGTCCAAAACTAAGTTCAGTGTAAACGAGTTCAATTACCAGTTATGATTCCGATGATAAGTTACTTAAATTAAAATTAATATTATCATTTTTTTTTATTCCTTAAATGTCTGCTTACCATATAAAACATTATAATAAAAAAGTTGAGAGGTGTCAAGGGACACCCGGATGGAACGAAGTTCTCTCTCCCCCCCTATCTCTCTCAATATCTATCAATCTCTAGTAATCTCTACCTCTATCTCTCTTATAGAGAGAGACAGACAGAGAAACATGAAAAAAATAATAAAAATAATAAATAAAAAAGAATAAAAAAATAATGAGAGAGAGAGACAACAGAGAAACATGAAAAATAAATAAATAAATGAAATAAAAAAATAAAAAAAATATTAAAAAAATAAAAATAAAACTAACATGCGCAATCCGCAAAGCTTACAATAGCAAAAAGTATAGTGACAACTTTTCGTAAGATTTTTTTCCGTCTAGTCTTTCACAACGCGCAATAAGGAACTTCGTTCCAATAAAATGTTTACAAATGATTAGAAACACTAAATTATATTGGATACTAACATCGACATAATTAATGCTCTTCGCAACTGTCTAGACGAGTTTTTAATTCGACTCTGAAATTCAGCCTAAGTCCAAAACAAAAAGGAACGTCTGTTTAAAAGTAATAGATGCAAAATCAGTGTTAACTTGATTCACTATGGTCTATTCGGTATTATGAGACTTAAGAATTTGAATAAGGTATATATTTTAAGTAATATACTGATATCGTTTACTGAATTTTAGCTATTAATTGAATGAAGTCCACCTTCAATTGCGCTTGAAAGCGTTACTTTAACTCTAAGCATACATCCACAATTTGGGTTCAACTGTTAAATATGTAAAAGACGGTTTTGGTCACATTGGTATCTAAAGATGAACTTTAAGTTGGCATTACATTACACAATATTTAAAAAAAAAACAAATAACACGGTTTAGGTTTTTAAAATTGTAAACAAAATTGCAAATTGAATGCCTTATGTTTGAGCGGTGTTAAGCAAAAGGCGACCACCCTCGAAATTCTGGTTTTGAGATATTGCGTGTTTTAGGTTTTCTTAATGCCGCTCTTTTTGTATACATAAAATAGATGAAAAGTTATTTTCATTACAAAGTATACAAATTAACATTTAATATCTCTAACTCACTTAAAAACCATTATTTAATAGGTAAAATAAGGCTTTTAGTAATGGTCTTGTTTAACTTTTTACCCCTTATCGAAAAAATGTGCAGTCATCGTGCCCTTGTATAAAGGTTAGGGTTCACGCATGGACTGTACAAGTTACAGGTCCATTAATTACATCAGTTTAGCATCAAAAGTGTATGGAAAAATAGTTGAAAGGAGGATGCAAGGGATGTCCGATGGAACATTGTGGGAGGCTCAAGGCGGTTTCAGGTCTGGAAGAGGATGTACGGATCAAGTGTTTTCGCTCCGCAACAATGTAGAGAAGCATCTGGCTGTTGGTCAGAAGGTTTTCTGCAGTTTTGTGGATCTCGAAAAAGCGTTTGATAGGGTTGTACGTAAGGAACTTTGGGACATTTTGCCAGATTACGGGATAGTCGGGTCCCTGCTGCGTGCGGTGCAGTCAATGTATTTAGACTGTAAAGCATGCGTGCGGGTGGATGGCAACATATCGCCTTGGTTTGATGTTAGTACTGGCGTCAAGCAGGGTTGTGTGTTGTCAGCACGCTTGTTTATCTTATATTTGGACAAATGTCTTCAAAGGTTAAGATTATTGAATGTGGGAATGCGTCTGGGTGACCAAGTGGTGAACTGCCTGATTTATGCAGATGATGCTGTAGTTTTGGGCTCTACACCATCTGAGCTGGTCACAGTTATGGAAGGAGATTGTAAAGAAAGGGGCTTACATTTAAATGCGATGAAAACCAAAATAAAGGTGTTTAAAAGGGACGTAGCCAGAACGGATGTAAGAGTTTTGGTTGATGATGTAGTGCTGGAACAAGTGATTGAAATTGTATATCTTGGTTGTGCTTTTAGCAGGGATGGAAGGCACACCGCGGATGTAGAGAGGAGAGTGAGTGCAGGGAATAGTGTGAATGGAGCGTTGGGTAAGCTATTCCAAAGCGAGGTTTTGAGTCAAAAAGCTAGACTCGCTTTGCATAATTCTGTGCTTATTCCAACGTTATTGTATGGAAGCGAGAGTTGGGTATATCAGAGAGAGCATGAAAGTAGGATAAATGCGGTCAAAATGAGAGCCTTACGGAAAATCTGTGGTGTAACGCTCGCTGACAGCATTCGCAACAGTGAGATCCGGGAAAGAGTGGGATTGAAAGAAAGTTTTGGTGTTAAAATGCGAAAGGGCATGCTCCGCTGGTTCGGTCATGTGGAAAGAACGACAGATGAAAGATTGACAAAGCAGATATACAATGCGAATGTGGATGGATGTAGGTACCCGGGGAGACCAAGGCTTGTGTGTTGTCAGCACGCTTATTTATCTTATATTTGGACAAATGTCTTCAAAGGTTAAGATCATTGAATGTGGGAATGCGTATGGGTGACCAAGCGGTGAACTGCCTGCTTTATGTAGATGATGCTGTACTTTTGGGCTCTACACCATCTGAGCTGTAAACACTGGTCACAGTTATGGAAGGAGATTGTGAAAAAAGGGGCTTACATTTGAATGCGACGAAAACCAAGATAATGGTGTTTGAAAGAGACGTAGCCAGAACGGATGTAAGAGTTTTGGTTGATGATGTAGTGCTGGAACAAGTGATTGAAATTGTATATCTTGGTTGTGATTTTAGCAGGGATGGAAGGCTTACCGCGAATGTAGAGAGGAGAGTGAGTGCAGGGAATAGTGTGAATGGAGCGTTGGGTAAGCTATTCCAAAGCGAGGTTTTGAGTCAAAAAGCTAGACTCGCTTTGCATAATTCTGTGCTTATTCCAACGTTATTGTATGGAAGCGAGAGTTGGGTATATCAGAGAGAGCATGAAAGTAGGATAAATACGGTCGAAATGAGAGCACTACGGAAAATCTGTGGTGTAACGCTCGCTGACAGCATTCGCAACAGTGAGATCCGAGAAAGAGTGGGATTGAAAGAAAGTTTTGGTGTTAAAATGCGAAAGGCCATGCTCCGCTGGTTCAGTCATGTGGAAAGAACGACAGATGAAAGATTGACAAAGCAGATATACAATGCGAATGTGGATGGATGTAGGTACCCGGGGAGACCAAGGCTGACATTTCACGATCAGATCAATCGGATATTATCCGAGGGTGGTGTCAAGATTCTCAAAACCGGTGTGTTTGTAAGAAAAGGGTTATGAATGTGAAAGAAGCAAGACAGGTTTGTCAGGATCGTGAGGTCTGGCACTTGATACTCTCTGCCTACCCCGTAAGGGACTTGGCGTGAATATATTTATATATGTATGTATGTACATAACTACAAAAGAAAATCCAACCGGCAGCCTTGGGATGAGACTAGCATGAAAAATTCAATCGACGAGTGGCTGCTGGAGAAATGGGCGTCAAGAGGCTTCACTTAATAATAATAACAATAATAATAACAAATTATCTTTATTTCACGCAAACCTACAAGAGGCACCTGTGACGCGTCTATACAATAATAAATCTACCACCGGATCGGAACGCGGCCTCGCACTGAGAAGGTCCGGCAAGAAACTCAGCGGGCTTGTGTTTTTTTTTCTTATTTTAAAATATGTTTACAATAATAAATTTAATTATACATTATATTTGTAAGAGATTGACATGAGGAGCAATTAATCTCTAGCCGTCTTATCTTTTAAATGAACTTGAATTTCTGTGAACATACATTAAATTTTCAAAGATATACTGGGATGCTAAAATTAGAATTTTGATTTCTTTGAATTTTTCTCTCAGGGAAACTCTTGGGCCTTATGGCTCTCTTTTGTAAAATAAATATAGTATTGACTTCGGCAGAACTCCCCCAGAGAAGAATTCCATACGACATGATGCTGTTAAAATAACTAAAATAAACCATCCTAGCGGTTTCAACATCAGTTAACTGTTTCATTTTTTTAACACCATACGCTGCTGAGCTTAATCTAATTGCACGTTTATCAATGTGTGGGCCCCATTGCAATTTTTTATCAACTGTTATTCCTATAAACGTAGTAGAATCTACAAGGTCCAACTTGTTCCCATTAGGTTGTATGTTGGTTTCTACTTGCCTCACATTTGGCATTGAAAATTTAATACAAATAATTTTTATTTTCATTCAAAAATAGATTATTTACATTGAACCAGTGTACAATTTTTGAAATCGCATTGTTCGTTTCGTTATACTTACCCAGTTGTCTTTTCACTTTAAATATAAGTGAAGTGTCATCCGCAAACAATACAATTTCGTGTTTATCTCTTACGTAGTAAGGTAAGTCATTAATATATACAAGGAACAAAAATGGACCAAGAATAGAGCCCTTTGTGTTTTTCAAAGAATGTATGACGAGTTTTGGCGCTATCGAGAGAAAAGATGGTCGAAGTTTTTTCATAATTATTGAATTTCGTGTTGATATTGAGTGAAATTAGTCAATTTTGGTGGCATTTTGTACAATTTTGTTCAGTGAAAGTGCACAAATTAAATAATCATAAAGAAAATGTTGCCGCCAAATCTCATTACATGAGCTTGAGTAAACAGGCCACCGCTTTACCCAAGAGCCTGACATGACTTCCTGACGACTTATGACTGATGACTAATTAAAATTAATGGTATATGGTATATGGTATATGGGTATGACAATATAAGCACGGATATTTTAAAAAATGTTGCAACTTTATTAGCAAAACCTCTTTGCCATTTAATTAACTTGTCATTCTTGGAAGGGAAATATCCTGAGCGCTTAAAAGAGTCTATTGTGAAACCGTTATTTAAAAAGGGGGATACTTTTGATATAAGTAATTATAGACTTTACTTCCAACAACTTTAATTCCAGTTATTTCAAAAATATTTGAGAAGATTATGTATGAAAAACTACAGTTACTTACTTGATTTCAACATATTAAAAATAATCAATGTGGATTTAGGAAAGGTAGATCTACAGTTTATGCATGTTTTGATTTGGTAAAAAAAGTAAATGACTGTCTTTATAATAAAAGGTATCCACTCGCTGTGTTTTTAGATATGAGTAAAGCATTTGATTTTGTTTCACATAAAATTTTATTAAATATTGAAATTTTATTAAATTGAAAAATATGGCATTAGAGGTAAATCATTCGAATTGTTAAAAAGCTATTTAGAAAACAGGAAGCAGTGTCTTCTAATATAAAAAATATGTGGTAACGGTAAGAAAATTTATACTTCGAATTATCTTCTTAATAACTGCGGTGTACCACAAGGTAGTATTTTAGGGCCATTACTTTTTTTAATTTATATAAATGATCTTCCTGATGCCATCAAGTATGATTCTATTTGCAGATGATACTACTCTTCTCATCAATTGTAAACGTAAAAACAATTTAGAAGAGGAAACATCTAAAACTTTGACGAAAGTTTCATCATGGCTTAGTGATAATAATTTAAAAATAAATCCATCCAAAACAAAATTAGTTGAATTTATATAGCGCATTATAAAGAGAATGAAAAAACTAAACGCAGTTTTAAGTAATATAAATATAGAAAGTGTAGACTTCACGAACTTCCTAGGAATAAAAATTGATAAATTCTGTAACTGGCAAATGCATATTGAGTCTCTTTGTAATAGAATTGATAGGTTTGTTTATGTTTTAAGAAGAATTAGAGAAGTGACAGGCTTAAAAGCATCTCTATTAGCTTATCATGGATATTTTTCCTCTGTTTTACAATATGGCATCCCCATTTGAGGAAATTCTGTAGATTTAATTAGAATCTTTAGAGTTCAAAAGAAGTGTATAAGAGCGATTTGTAATGTTAATCAGATACATTCATGCAAACCACTTTTTAAGTCACTCAACATTTTACCTTTACCTTGTTTATATATTTTGGCAGTATGTGTATTTGTTAAAAAACACCATCATTTGTTTCAAACAAATGCTGAAGTGGGAATTCACATTTAAGAAATACTGAAAAGTTGCATGTGCCTTGCCAAAGACTTAATATCTATAAAAATAATGTATATTGCATGTCCATTCGTGTATATAATCAAATACCTGATAGTTTCAAATCATTACCTCTAAAAAGATTTCGAAAAAAGCTTTTCGACTAGCTTTTAGATAAAACGTTATAAATATAAATGACTTACTTGCAAAAAGGATTCATTGATAATATACATATATAAATATTAACAAATATAAATATGAATGTCTTGGTTGCCGAGGAGTTTGTTTCGCCGTTTCTTCTCCTATCTGGCTAGGTTTGGAAACGGTGGTAGTGTATGGTAGAAAGGGTAAAATTCGATTGTTAAAATTTTTGCTTAAATTAATAAGTGCTAACTTAGTAGTAAATATATTTAAACGAATTTATATGTTAAAATACATAAATAACAAAAAATACAATATATTTAATTAAGTTAGATATTTGCACACCACAATATGGTAGAATATGTTGGTATGAATAAGTATTCTGTAACAACTTTTAAACACACATATTCCGCAAATAAATAAATTTCATTTCATAATAAAAGTCTATAAATCATTAAAAATTAAAAATATGTTAGACATATGGGGACATTCTTTTAAAGTTATTGTTTCAGTAATAAATGTTATTGCTCCATATTTAGCTGTAATATTTAACCGTTGTGTCTCAAATGGAGTATTTCCTGATCTATTGCAACTTAGTAAAGTTATACCTATATTTAAATCTGGAAGTTCTTCTGATCCCTCCAACTACCGTACAATATTAGAAAAAGTTACATTGAATCAAAATATGTTACTAAATTTTATCAAATTAGGATTATTTCATGATAAACAATTTGGTTTTACAAGGGGTAGATCAACAGTCGATGCTGGTGTGAAATTATTGAAGAAAATTTATGGGAGGATTCTCAGGATGCAATCGGGGTGTTCTGCGATTTGTCCAAAGCGTTCGATTGCGTAAGCCACGATACCACGATCAGGAAACTGCACCATTATGGAATTAGAAATAAGGCACTCGATCTTCTGATTTCTTATTTGAATGGGAGAATTCAGAAAATTGTGATTAACAGTAAAAATTCGACAGGTGCTGCTGTCACGATGGGTGTCCCCCAGGGCTCTATTCTTGGTCCATTTTTGTTCCTTGTATATATTAATGACTTACCTTACTATGTAAGAGATAAACACGAAATTGTATTATTTGCGGATGACACTTCACTTATATTCAAAGTGAAAAGACAACTGGGTAAGTATAACGAAACGAACAATGCGATTTCAAAATTTGTACACTGGTTTAATGTAAATAAACTGTTTTTGAATCAAAATAAAAATTATTTGTATTAATTTTTCAATGCCAAATTTGAGGCAAGTAGAAACCAACATACAACTTAATGGGAACAAGTTGGACCTTATACAGGGTGTAATTGACACCGTAACGAAAATTTCTATGGTAGTTTAGATACATATCAGGCTTCAAAATTTCTTCTACGGTTTTTGTCGGAAATAAGCGGTTACACGGCGTGCATTTATGTAAATTGTAAACAAGCAAAGGAAAAAAGCGCGGGAAACACGAAAGTAGGTGGATGCTTTTTTGTTTCGCGGTTTTAAAAAAATATTTAATTTACATAGTAGAGGTGCAATCGCAGTAGTTTTTATATGTGTAAATATTTATAATAGTTTATTTAATATATTTAGTATTCTTTCTCATCTGTAACTAAGTTTTTTTTAATTATTTATTAATGAATAAGCCACCGGATGATCCTGGCAGGAACGCCAGCCAGGTAGCCCAATATATAACAATTGAACAAGAAAGCAGCGTTGATACCGATACTTAATACTCTTCAATTCGATCTTCAAGCAGAAAAAGATCCCACGCATCCCATAAAATTTGCAAACATTGCAATAAGCGTCGCAAAAAGCGCAACAATGAACTTAAACCATCCGATTGTCAGTGCTGTATTTCAGAATCTGGGAGTTTAAAAACAATAGATGGCACGTCCAATGCTTTATCCGAAAATAACAATAATGTAGCCAATATAACAATGACTGGTTTAACTAATACCACAGTTAATAGTTCTGAAGAAAAGCACAAAGAACTTATAAATTTCCGTAATCACTATGAACAAACCGACCTTTCGCCGTATAATGTCCACATACAAAAAAATTCTGCAGCACCGTTTTCTTAAGAAAAACACTTTTAAAAACATTATCAACGGTAGCCTTAAAAAGATAGGTCGTAATCGATTATCTCTCTCGTTTTCGGATTACTCAGACGCGAATTTATTTATTAATGACCCAAGGTTAGCCGAAAACAATTTCAAAGTATTCATCCCATCGTTCAATGTCACCCG
>NJDC01002288.1:89678-106555 GCA_002245475.1 Calephelis virginiensis
GCGGCCCCATTTGGCAAAACAAAAGTGCTGTTCCACCACGACAACGCGCCGGCTCACACCTCCGCCGTTGTCATGGCCAAATTGATCGAATTGCGCTACGAATTGCTGTCCCATCCACCGTATTCTCCAGACTTGGCTCCATGCGACTTTTTCTTGTTTCCAAATGTGAAAAAGTCACTCGCCAGCAAAAGATTTGGGTCGAATGATGAGGTCATCGCCGCCACAGAGGCCTATTTTGAAGACCTCGGGAAATCGTATTTTTTGACGGGTTAAAAAAGTTGGAGCATCGCTGGTCCAAGTGTATTGAATTGAAAGGAGACTATGTTGAAAAATAAATCTTTACTTTCTCAAAATTTTCTTTATTTTTTCTTAGGCTAAAAATTTATTGAATGGCCCTCGTATGTGGCACTGCTGTCGGTATGTCAACTACGAAACGGCTTCACCGATTGGGTTGAAATTTTGTAAGTGTATTTCCACTGTTTCTCAGAACCGTATTAGGTATGCAAAGCAAATATTTTTTTCTATACACGTACATAAAAATTAATCAGAACGTTTGACAGGATAGATACACCAATTATAAGAACGAAAAATTTGATTGCTGGTTTGTTTGTATTGAATAGTGTTGATAATTCTTTTACGATTAAAAGCGGATACTGTACCTGATGAACATAGGCTACTTTTAAAACAGGACTATGCTTCATTCCCACGGGACAACGGGTAATAGGACACCGGGTTGTAAAAATGTTCCTTCCGTACTTACCTATTTCACATACCTAACTTCTAAAAGGTTAAACAGATTTGAAATTTTAAATGGGTATTTCGATAGTTTTCTGTATGGTTTCAAAATGCAATTGGACCCGGTAAGTGGAGATGCTGTCGGTATGTCATCTACACTATAATGTTAAAGAGGAACGATTTGATTGTTTGTATTTAATAGGTTCCGAAAGTACCGGACCGATTTGAAAAAACATTTTACTATTAGAAGCAATCATTATTGCTGATGCACATAGGGTGCCTTATTTCTATGAAAAAATAGAAATTTGTCCACCCATGCGAAGGCAGGACGGGCTGCTAGTTACAGTCTATATGCAGTAGTGTGCACGGTGTGGCGACGCGTCGCCATGCGCAATCGACTGTGCGATTCTCTTCTATCGTAATATTTTATTTTATTATTATGACATATTTAGCTCCTATCACAATCTGTTATTTTTTGCATATTACTTTGACAAAATAATGTCGATGTCTCACATCTGCCAAGCGTCCCGTGACGGTTCACATTTTTTCGACTTATGTATCGGTATCGTTTAAATCTGTCAAGTACGAACAGATGTATATTTTATTAAAGACAAAAATATTACGTAGCATATTTTATGGTAGACTTATGGTACCGGTAGTAATAGTACCGTCTTTGGTATCGGTATTGCTCCAGGGCCGTTACTACCGGTTACCAAAAGTACGGATATTTCAAGCCCTGTATGGGTCACACAGACACAAATATTCATAGAGCTCGTTTGATTCAAAGGCAGGAAACTGTGTCATGAATATTGACGTCCGTATATTTATTTCTATGCTAATACATAGTTTTCTGTGTGTTAATATAGTAATTTGTAGCAAGTTTTTGTTCTTCAAATTTCAATACGTTTCCAGTAGGTACTTAATTTTAACAATTAAAAGTAAAAATATTAACAAAAACTGTTTATTCATAAATCTTAACAATAAAATAAATTTTATTTGAATCAGGTAGGCCCAAATTTATATAATACGTAACATTAAAACAAATAAAGGAAATGGAATTCCACCAAGCGCCGACGATAATATGTCTAGTTGAACATTATTTTTTGGGCAATACTTGTTGATTAGCTGCGGTTTGTTGGTTTTATTCCTACTTGAATCATTTCATTATCTACAAAATTATGCTACTGATTGCTTTTGTTCATATTCCTAGATATTATTTATTTCTACTTTATTATGTCTATGTGTAAAAATTTGTAAGATTGCCCGACAATCAGGATACAATTCATATTTGGTTTTATATATCCCTCTCTTTACTCTATTTGCCACGGCACTTTCTTGTAATGCCATCTTTAAAGCTTTTTCGGCGTCGACATCTTTCAGCTTATAAGCTTCAACTTTTAGGTCACACCTGTCAGCACCATCCACCTTAAAACATATTGGTTTTATTTTGATTCTATTTACATTGCATTGCCTGAATAACTAGAGAGCTGTTGTGGTACAATGTTCATTCGTCGCTGCAGAAACCTACTATCTATATCACCTAGAAGAAGAATGCTGTGCAGCAACTGTTCCCAGGAACCCAGCGCCTATTCCTGCCACCATAATGTCAGTGTTTGTCACTTGCACATTAGGTCTATCGGTTAATGGATATTTCAACTTTTAATTATATAGTCGGAATTCCTTTCGAACATACCAAATCCACACAAATTGTACGGAAAATTACTGTACGTATTTGCGATTTGTAGGGATTTGCTGTAATCTAAATTACGGTTGGATTTTTCGTATGGAAACTATCCGAACGCATTCCAATAACCACTTTGAAGAATTGCTAGTCACAGAAAATTATTCCGTAAGGGAAACTACTGTCTGTGTGTTAGATCCATAGATTTGTATGGATTTACTGCGTTCAAAACTAATTTTCCAGTTTTCAAAACTTTTTTTTTTTTTTAAATTCCGCAAAGGGATTCCGAGCGTGTGTCGCCTTAGTTATCTCTTCGTATGATTTTTAATCTGTTATGTTTAATGTTGTTCTAATACATTAAGTTTACGTTACAAGCTTTTTGTTTTGTCTTTAAAAAAATATTCATTGTAAGAAGAAATAATTGTCATAGCTCCTAGTGGGAGTAAATCATTAATTAAACCTGTACATAATCCATGATCTTTTGGTGGTTTATGATGTTCCGAAATTGACAGCAACAAAAATATTACTAATTCAAAAATATTTTGGTATGTAGATCAAAATCAGTATATCATAATAGGGAGCTGGGCGAACTTCGTTTCGCTCGAAATTAACAGATACTAACAGTTTTTACGGGAAAAACAATGTTTTTCCCATTTTCCCAGCAACTTTTTCTCTTCATAAAAACCCTCCTGACAAAAACCAAAACCACAAACCACTTTTGTCTGAAATTTCGTCTTGGGGCCAGCAGAATCTGGTGCAATTTAACCCTAACAAGACACAAGTTTGCGCGTTTTCCGCTAAAAAGACTCCCTGTGTCGCATCTCCTCGATTTGAGAGCGTTTCCCTTTCTGCCACAACCTGCATTGGTATACTCGGCGTTGACATTTCGAGTAATGTTCAATTTCGTGGTCATTTGGAGGAGAAAGCTAAAATAGCCTCTAAAAAACTTGGTGTGCTCAGTAAAGCGAGACAGTATTTCAAGCCGGCCCATCGCTTACAACTATATAAAGCACAAATTCGGCCTCATATGGAGTACTGTTCTCAACTCTGGGCAGGGGCTCCACAGTACCAGCTCCTTCCGTTTGACCGCATTCAACGTAGAGCAATTCGAATTGTCAATGACCGGGCAATTACCAATCGGCTTGATTCTTTAGCGTTGCGTAGAGATGTTGGGTCACTCAGTGTTCTCTACCGCATTTATCATGGGGAATGCTCTGAGGAGTTGTTTGGTTTAATTCCAGCCGCTGATTTCCACCTTCGGACATCGCGTCAGAGCTTAAGGTATCATGCCCATCATCTCGATGCGTGGCGGTCTACAACTGTGCGACTCCGAAGACATTTTTTTACCCCGTATAACACCTTTGTGGAATCAGTTACCGAGGGCGGTATTCCCAAACGATTATGACTTAGGAACCTTCAAGAAAAGAGCGTACTCATTCCTTATAGGTCGGCAACGCATCTGTGATACTCCTGGTGTTGCGGATGTCCGTGGGCGGAAGTGATCACTTTCCATCAGGTGACCCACTGGCTCGTTTGCCTCCTCTTCTATAAAAAAAGGGTGTTTTTTAGCCAAATTGGTTCCTCCGTTGCCAAGGTGGCCAAGGGAAATGGGGATTCATTTTTATTATATTTTACCTTGCATTGAAGTGACAGCGGAAAGTTTTCATCAACAACTGGCCACCTTTGTTGTAGAACATTTTTCTCCCAGTCAATAAAGCTCGAACTTTCGCTAACTTTGTTTGGCGCTGAAGTAAAACCTGACCACAGCTCTGAGCCAAAATGTGGAGTTACAGGTGACAGCATAATAATTAAAGCAGCCAGAGCTTTTTCATATTCTTCGCTAAATGCTATTATTTCAGGCGGCACATTACTCTGAAAGGATATTTTCAATTATTATAATCGTTTGATGTTTGCGTTAAACTGTTCATCACAGCATACATACACATATTCAGCCCTTACAGGGTGGGCTGTGAGTATCGAGTGCCATATTTCACGATTCTCTCCGTCCTTTCTAGCTTCCTCCACATTCATTACCATTTCAATACAAACACGCCGGTTTTGGAGACTCTTGACACAACCCTCGAACGATATCTGAGCGATTCGATAGTTGGAAAGTTAACCTTGGTCTCCCCGGGTACCTACATCCATCCACATTCGCATTGTACATCTGCTTTGTCAATCTTTCATCTGTCATTTCTTTCCACATGAACGAACCAGCAAAGCACGCGCTTTCTTATTTTAACGCCAATATTTTCATCATAACACACATGTAATATGTTTGACGAAACGCCATATATCGAGATCGTCTAACGACATTACAATAATTACAATAACCTATCTAAGATAAGAGATAGCCTACTTTCGATTGGTTATCAGGACACCACTGTAATTTTTAATTATTAATAAAAATATCTTAGCATCAAATCTGTAGTAGGCCTATTTCTGTCTGTAGGTAGGTTATTAAAATTATCAGCAAGCTGAAGTGACGCGCCCCACTAAACAGTTTATATACGGTCAATATTAATAACCTAAGATTAGAGATCGTGCTATTTTAGATCATTTGCCAGATAACCGCTGTTATTTTTCAATAATTTGGAACAATATCCTAGCGACAAACCTCTAGAAGGCCTATCTTTATCAGTAGATAGGTTATTAATTTTGGCCAATAGATGTGTTAGTGAGAATATTATTAGCAGCTATCGTCATTAACTATGAAAGTGTTAAGTTTTTCGATAGTTGCGTGCTCATCATATCGTACCATTCGTATAGGTCGGTCAACTATCACATGTTGACATCCGGAGTAATCTTTGATTACAGAAATGCTGTCACATTGTATGGAAAAAGGCGTCTGCTCTGTCACGAGTTCGAACAATTTATAAACTAGTTGAACAACAAATCCGAAGAAATGTTTTGAAATATTGTAACTACTGAATGTCCAATCTCAGAAGCCTTTTCATTCGCATTGCGTGAATACTCTCAATATACTCGGATGCGTAAATACGATGATGGGGGCGCGTCATTTTACCTACAACATATACTTTGAAACCTACCCTCAACACATTAGTTAAACTTTGCAATCTAGAAATACCGACGCTGAGTTGGTGCGTATATTTAAAATGGTACGTCGCTGTAGCTATAAAATAATTTCTTGATTGACGCAATTTCGATTCAAATTCTTTAAGTTTTTCACTATGTATTGCTTTTTTAGAAGATAAATTGTTAGAATTCCTATGAGTCAAAAAGTCTCGAATTGTAAGCCATAATCTATGTTGGAAGTTCAAAACACCAGGTAAAGCTGAAACATAAACATTTATTAAAAAGTTTGCTTGTATCTTCATTTTTTATTATATAAATATAAGTATTAATACTTAAGTAGTGTGACTATCTATGTGTACAATTCAAATTTCTACGTATGCTTTGATGTTAAAACTAAACGTAAGTCTTGTATGATTGTTGCGCTGAATGGCACTGCCATGGAGTTGATGGTTACTGGGGTTCGATAACTTATAAATTAAAAGAGCAAAATGAAAGGGCTATATTCATCTATGCAGCAGCAACGGCACATATTATATTTCACAGCTTGCTCAAATTAGTACCAACTTTTTCCTGTCACCATTGGCACCTGTGGTCCTCATTGTCGTGTTATGTATTGGAGGATATAGTAAAGGCCATAAACACCCGCAAAAGTGACTGAAGATTAAGACCTTAAGTGACACACAAGAATACTGATACACTACTGAGTGTCTATAGTATTTATAGATGATGGTTGTTTCCATAGCTGGGCATTAACTCGTTAATCCGTTAATCGTTAATTAACGGTGTTGACATTTTGATTAACGAATTAACTTTTAAGTTAACTTTTAAAAATGTTAAGGGACACGTTAACTTCCGTTAATATGCAGAAGCCCGTTAATCGTTAATCTAATGCCTACTATTTACCGCACGGCACCGCGGCGCGGCGCGAAAAACAGGTTCAGACAAGTATGAAACGAAAGAAAAGTGCCGGGCGGCGCGTGGCAGCGCGTGAAACAAAAACAAAACTAAATATATTTTGCCGGCACGTGCGAGTGAGAAAACTGCGAAGATATTATTTCGTTTAATCATTTTATTACTTAGCGCCAGTGCAACGATATAAAACTGCAATTTTACACATATTAACGGATTAACGATTAACGTTAACTTGCGTTAATTCTTCCGAAATGTAACGCTTTAACGTTTAACGAAGCTAACTTTTTTGTAACGGATTAACGATTAACGAAGTTAACTATTTGATTAACGGTGCCCAGCTACGAGTATGGTTGTTTCATACCATCAGTAGACCTTCTTGTTTGTTCACTATTTTACGACAGAAAAAAATAATCCATTTTAATGGATTTTTACATGGTAACTTTTGATTTAATTTCATCATCATCTAAATAAAACAGGAAGTGTTGGATGACACGCCAATGGATATGTCTACACCTGTACACTCTCCCTTTCATCTTGAGTCTTTATAATTCATATAATACACTCTTGAACAACTATAAAGCATGTGTGTATAGCGCATGCGCAAACGTTTGAACGTGTAACGATCACAGCGAATGCCGCATACGCCACTACACCGCCGCCCCAGTCTTAGCGACGAACAACTCTTTTCCGACGGCACCTAACGTCTTACTTCAATCGATCCACCCACTAACCAGAACGCAGCACCAAGTCGAGATAAGATCTCCCGGCAGACAGCCCTTGTTATTGGCGTTACAGTAAATATTCCAATCCATTGGCCATTAAAAAATATGTCATGACCCATCGTCGTCGCTGGGTTAGCATGCAATACTTAATGCGTTTTACAATTATTGAAATTAAATAAAAAAAATTACATGTAAAATCAAGATGAAAGCGCACATGTGTGGACATAGTTAACGAGTTTTCTGTGTTAATATCTCGTGTTTGCATTGTTATGAATTTAGAAACCTTGAATGTAGAAAGAGCAATTACGCTGACATTTTTTTCTTAAAAAAATTAGGTACTCACTTGCATCAGACCATCTCCTACTAGTTGCTGGAGGAACATCTGATAAGATCAGAAGTCTTGTAGTATCACATCCATATTCAGAGATCAGTCTTTGGGGATTTTCGCCATTATACTTTGACTTACTCATCTTTTCCCATTGTACCACCACAGGTTCTTCTGTATTTTTTTGTCTATACACATTTCCTTCTTTAACAACGCTTTCAGGTGGTAAATACTTTCCAGAACCTTTTAGTTTATAAGATTGCCCCATTATCATGCCCTGAACTAAAAGTTTTTTAAATGGTTCCTTTGAAGATGACAACCCAATAGAGTTTAGAAAATAACTCATAAACCGAGCATAATACAAATGCAGGACCGCGTGTTCCTTACCTCCAACATAGCAATGAACTGGAATATTTGATTCGAGTTTGTCCCTGTCAAAAGGTAGTTGGTCATTCTGAGGATCTAAAAATCTATAGTAATACCAGGAAGAGTCAACAAAGGTATCCATAGTGTCTGTTTCTCTTTTTGCAACTCCTGAACATTTTGGACATTTACAATTAACCCATTGGTCAAATTGCAACAATGATGAGATTCTTAAAGCACTATTTTTTTCTTGTGGAAGTTTTACAGGAAGTTCTTCATATGGCACTGGTACAGCACCACATTTCAGACAATGAATTATAGGAATAGGCGTACCCCAATATCTTTGCCTCGAAATAAGCCAATCCTTAAGTTTAGAACTAACTAAATATCCTCCATATTTTTCATTTAAGGCAAGTTTAATAGCAGTTTTATTTTCATTTTTAATATCTATAGTTTTAGCTTCATTGATTGGAATATTCAAATTAATAGAAAACTCTCGATCTTGAAGATCACATGAGGGACAAGAAAGATATACTTCTCTCCCCTCTGGATAATTGAAATCATCTGATATACATATCTTTATTTCTTTTTCAGTTAATGGATTAAAACATTTTATATTACTAATTTCTTTATCAGATAAGTCTTGTAAAACAACATGATGTCTACTCATAACTAAATATTCTGCATGGATAAATTTATATGGATCAGCAGACCAAACTTCGAAGTCTACATCTTTATTTCTTGTTTCAATTGAAAATTTTAGCACAATACCATTACATTCACCTATCCAATGCTTTTGTAAATTTATAATATCCCTCCAGTTTTCCAAACTCTTGCTATCTAGTCCATCATATAAACTTTTTGCATATTTAGTGGTTTTTATAAACCATTGGGTCAGTGTTTTCTTCTCTACTTTTGCTCCAGACCTCCAAGAACAACCATTATCATCCACTTGTTCATCAGCTAAAACGGTTTTATCGACTGGATCCCAGTTAACCTTTGCCTGTAAATACAAATATTATAATTAAGTACATTGTTTTTCGTGTTCTTTGTTTTTCATTACTAAGAAAAACAGATATTTAAATATCTTAACAAGTATGTTTAACTAATGAAGGCTGAGTTCATAAATCCACTTAAAAGTAAAGATAAATTATTAAGATTATAAAATAAAAAAATAAATTTGATACTTGTCAATTAAGTAATTGCTATCACTCAAGTTTTCTAACATCTGTATTATCAATATCATAACATAACAGGACTCTTTAAATGACTGTGAAATGTAAACCTTTTGGTGGCACTTCATATGATTAATATAAGCATTTCAACCCCAATATGATTACCGTCAGGTAAGATTAAGTATATCAGTACTGAAGTAGTAGTAACATACACATACTTATACAATCTGCAGTTGTATCTTTAATAAATTATTGTATTTGTGAACTACCCACAGGAGCTTGAACAAATTAAACTCAATTTTTTTTTATAAGCAACAAACATCTTATAAAAATCATAACCTTTTTTAAAAACCAATTTCATTCACCTTACTTTGATATACTAATCCTTTTTCATACAATTTTAAGAAGATGTATTGAGTCCATTTGTAATATGTTGGATCACATGTGCTAATTTCTCTTTTCCAATCAAAATTTATACCCAGTTTATTGAGTTGTTGTTTCATGTTATCTATGTTAGAAGACGTCCAGCTTTGTGGCGAAATGTTGTGTTCGATTGCAGCATTTTCTGCAGGTAGACCAAACGCATCCCAACCTATTGGATGAATTACTCTTTTTCCTTGCAATTGATTAAATCTTGCTAGGGTATCAGATATGGAATATACTCTGACATGACCCATATGTAAATTGCCTGATGGATATGGAAACATTGGGAGAATATAGACAGATGCTCCATTTTGACAGTCATTTTTTACAACTTCCTTCGCCCAGTGATTCTCTATTTTGTGCTTGATTTCTGTATTTACGTTTTCATTCTAAAAAGTAAAGAAAAATTCAAGTTATCACATAACATGTATATTGTTTTGATACATACTGGTTCTTAATTTGTCTATCTAGTGTCCTAGATCACCAATAAGTCAAAAAGTTCTATCGTGTCTGTGATCACTGTCAACAACATTGAGGATCCTGGTGCCCTATCAATGAGTAAAGCAAACCACTTTCCATCAGGTAAACATCTTGATTGTTTGACTTGTCTCTAAAGATGCCGAATTCAGGACAGCACAAACATGGATAAGCCATTTAGAGCACAATAATCCACCTAGATCAGTGGTCCCCAAAGTTGGTCTACGACCCATCTAAAAAAAGTTCCCAAACTCAGGACCCACCTCTAGGACATTTAACTGTTACCAATATGAATAAAGGAATTTTTTTATAATTTTAATAATTTATTTATTTAAGTCTTTATTTAATAACTACATCAAAATTAGAAGAATTACATTGTCGGTTGTGTGGTGTATTATCGGTAGGGTGGTGTGTTATGCCAAGGGCAGGGCCCACTCAATATTCTTTTGCGATCCACCAGTGGGTCACAACCCACAGTTTTGGAAAACCCTGGCCTAGATTGCTTTTATACATTTTTATGGAACAATGTATAATGTGGTTGCATGATGGTAGATTGTTATATGGCATTCCGTTAGTAGTCCCCAATGTGGCCTATTGTTCAGCTACCCTCCGCTCATTAGTCGAATGTGTATGGTTGGTGTGAACAGTTTTAACTAACAGTGACTTTAGAATAATGTGATGTAATATAAAATATGACTATGGAAACATTACTGGCCTGTGGTTGGGAGGTAATGCCTATTGTGCAAGTCTACAGGCCACCCTGCGCCCGAACCCGGAACATGATTCATTATAGTGGCAGGAACAGCTGGGGCAGTCGGTCACTGACCAGGTAAGTTGCTGCACAGCACTCGCCTACCAGTGGTCTTGTTGTTTATGACCTATTTAACCTCATACAAAATGCCTGGCAGAGAGGCAGATGGTCTATTCTATTCAATGGACTGGGACTAATACAAGCTTAATGCAAGGTCAATTTAATTAAATAAATTTTCACAATGTTCTATTTTCTCAAATATGCTTACACTAGCTACTGCCCGAGGCGTTGCCCGGTGGTTAATGGTTCCACAGGAACATTTTTTTGGGAATAAAAACTATCCTTTGTGTTAATCTAAGTTACCCTCTATATGTGTAAAAAATTTAATGAAAATTCGTTCGGTAGTTTTTGTGTGTAGGAGTAACAAACATACAAACCCTCGCATTTATGATGTTAATAGGGTAATAGGATTTTAATTATCTTAAATGACCCTGAAGTGTTTATTCATTATTATACGGATTTAAAAATCTTATACTAACCAATAATTGAAGTCTAATTCGTCCCAATGTAACAACCATAGTAATATTTTTTTTTTATATTGGAAGGCAAACAAGCAGACGGATTTCCTGATGTTTAAAAATTCACGCCGCCTAGAGACACCAAAGGTAGCCATTGCCACCTGCCACATTGCGTTGCCAACCTGAGGCCGGGATGCTAGGCCTCGAGCAAAAGTAAGTTTATCGGCCGAACCGGAACACGTCATGACGTTATGGCGGCAGGAATAGGTAAAGCGGTGGTACCAATCCGAATGAGTCGCTGATAAACTCTACCACCTAGTCAGATGGCACGGCGTTAGTGGCATATCCCAATAAATATCTATGTAATAGTATACAAAAAAATTATGTTTATAGTGTCAACAAAAAATAACACAATATTGATTTTTTTATAACATATGATATTTATGTCTCTAAATTTCCAACTTCTAGTGTTAATATAGCTAAACAAGGTCTTGAGTTTAAATCCCAGGGTGGTTAAATTTGAATATTACAATTTTTTCTGTTTTTTTCCCAAAAATTTGCTATGTGATCAACACAATAATGGTTATATTCACAATGTTAGACCTCAGCTTCAATTAATAGTCAGAAAAGGAAAGTTCCTCCTTAGAGCTATACATATGTGCAAACACAAAGTTCGAGATTCCCATATGTAGTAAAAAAAAATCGCCGATGCAGTACAACCTAAGTATACCTTACATACATACATATCTTTACGCCATGTCCCTTACGGGGTAGGCAGAGAGTATCGAGTGCCAGACCTCACGATCCTGACAAACCCGTCTAGCTTCCTTTACATTCATTACCCTTTTCATACAAACACGCCGGTTTCGGAGATTCTTGACACCACCTTCGGATAATATCCGATTGATCTGATCGTAGAATGTCAGCCTTGGTCTCCCCTGGTACCTACATCCATGCACATTCGCATTGTATATCTGCTTTGTCAATCTTTCATCTGTCGTTCTTTCCACATGACCTAGCCAACGGAGCATGCCCTTTCGCATTTTAACACCAACACTTTCTTTCAATCCCACTCTTTCTCGTATCTCACTGTTACGAATGCGGTCAGCGAGCGTTAAACCACAGATTTTCTGTAGCGCTCTCATTTCGACCGCATTTATCGTACTTACATGCTCTTACTGACATACACAGCTCTCGCTTCCATACAATACCGTACATCCGCGGTGTACCTTCCATCCCTGCTAAAAGCACAACTAAGATATACATTTTCATTCACTTGCTCCAGCACTACTTCATCAACCAAAACTCTTACATCCGTTCTGGCCATGTCTCTTTCAAACACCATTACATTGGTTTTCATCGCATTCAAATGTTAGCCTTTTACTTTACAATCTCCTTCCATAGCTGTGACCAGTGTTTGCATCTCAGATGATGTAGAGCCCAAAAGTACAGCATCATCTGCACAAACCAGGCTCTAGGCGATCCTTACAAAGACCAAAGATGTTAGCGATCCTTACAAGGACCAAAGATGTTGCTGATCCCCGGTTCGAGGAACCAGCGTCCTATGGATAGGTAGCGGACGCGAGACTTGCTTCGCCGGTGATGAGCCAACGTGGCTGTGACAAACAGGCAGTTGGTCACAGCTGCGAGGGCCTGGCCGGGGTAGGGGATGTTAGTGCTACTTGGGAACTGTCCCTACGTCCCTACAAGAGATTAATAGAACCGTCGATCAAATCGTAAACGAAAATAATATACACTTTAATCAACAAAAATCTGTCTCATCTGAGTTACAATAATAGTGGACTGTAAACACTAAATAGGTACTGAGTCTCCCGTATTGCCGTGTTATAGAAATATTCTTACAGTAATTCTTCCAGTATTCTTGCAGAGATTCTTCCAGTATTCGAGCATAGGTTTCGTCCAATCACATTGTTAAAATTTGAAACAATCATTTATCGTATAATTACAGTTCGGTCTTGACATTTTGATGTCGTACCTTATAGGGGTGACTCGTTTGAGACTAGCCCGGAACGAAACTATTTGCTTTTTCTAATTACTTTGTATGTTTTATGTTTCTTATTTTTTGTATGTTCACAGGTCGGTGTGCATCCTTAATACAGGCAGTTCACCACTTAAGTTACCCATACGGATTCCCACATTCAATTATCTTAACCTTTGAAGACATTTGTCCAAATATAAGATAAACAAGCATGCTGACAACACTCAACCCTGCTTGATGCCAATATTAACATCAAACCAAGGCGATATGTTGCAATCCACAAGCATGCATGCTTTAGTCTAAATACATTGACTGCACCACACGCAGCAGGGACCCGTCTATCCCATAATCTGGCAAAATGTCTCAAAGTTTCTTGTGTACAGCCCTATTAAACGCTTTTTTGAGATCCACAAACTCACTCTCACAGCCAGATGCTTCTCTACAATGTTGCAGAGGGAAAACACTTGATCCGTACAAGCTCTTCCAGATCTGAATCTGCCTTGAGCCTACCACATCATTCCATCGGACATCCCTTGCATCCTCCTTTCAACTATTTTTAAATACACTTTTGATGCTAAACTGATCAAACTAATGGCCCTGTAACTTGTACAGTCCATGCCTTGTATGAACCCTTGTCTTTATACAAGGGCACGATGACTGCACGTCGCCAGTCTTCTGGTACTCTGCCGGTCTTCCAACATTTGTTACAAAAAATACAGAAAGAGTCCCGGACGTTACCTTACAATGCCTTAATGGTAAAATGTCAACTAGGGGCTGGCATGTTATGCCTCTTTAGTAAAAAAGTCACCCTAGCCTCCACACTGGAACACTATAGTGGGCAGCATTGTCATTAAGAGGCAGAATTAGCTACTATTATTTCAAGTTAGTTGTTTCAAGCAGTGGAAAGTGATAGGTTATCTAAGAAATTAATCAGTATAACTTTTACGTCAGATTACTGCCAAATTCAATCAGAATGACAAAAATTATTCGCTTACCCATAATCCTAAGCTACTTTTATTTCTCCGTATCAGAAACAGGTATTTTTCTTTTATTTTAGTTATGTTAAACTTGTACTTTTCATCTGCATTAAAATAACAAAAACATGTACTTAACACATAAATATTTTCTGAATAATTTAGAATTAATTAACTTTCATAGAAACATTAAAAGTTTTTTTTAACCAAGATCGAGTATATTCATATTATGTTTCATGGTTTTCTATTTTAGTATTTCTTCTTTCTTTAAGTTTATATTACGTCATATCAGTTGGATTTAAAAAAAAAGTATCTTCACGCCCATATCCCCGAAGAGGTAGGCAGAGGATTTTTTAATTGCAGGATTCATTACAATTTAATTTTATATAATTTTTTTACATAATAATTGTACTTTTCTACGTTGTGCATGAGAAAGCTGATTAAATTTAATTGTTGTCCTTTTAAAAATAAGTTTAAAAAACATCAATTGGTTTTTCAAGAACTACAAATTCTTATTAAAGACTACTTTCAATAAATATCTTTATGTATGTAAATTAATCCTTTTTTTTTCGTGGTCATCACATTACCCAATTTTACCAATCATTTTGTAGTTTTGGTTACAGAAGGTTCTTATAAAAAAACCGGGAGAGTTGCAGATTTAATCCAACGAAGACAAAGAAGTTTCAAACAAAGTTTCCACCAAGGTTATCTTTGTGATTACAACCGTCTGGATGATGCTTTATCATATGCATTGTATATCTGTCTTGTCAATTTTTATCTGACATTCTTCCTTGCCTTTATACAAGGGCACGATGACTGCACGTCGCCAGTCTTCTGGTACTCTGCCGGTCTTCCAACATTTGTTACAAAAAATCCAGAAAGAGTCCCGGACGTTACCTTACAATGCTTTAATGGTAAAATGTCAACTAGGGGCTGGCATGTTGTGCCTCTTTAGTAAAGAAGTCACCCCAGCCTCCACACTGGGACACTATAGTGGGGAGCATTGACATTAAAGAGGTAGAATTAGCTACTATTATTTCAAGTAAGTTGTTTCAAGCAGTGGAAAGTGATAGGTTATCTAAGAAATTAATCAGTATAACTTTTAGGTCAGATTACTGCCAAATTCAATCAGAATGACAAAAATTATTCGCTTACCCATAATCCTAAGCTACTTTTATTTCTCCGTATCAGAAACAGGTATTTTTCTTTTATTTTAGTTATGTTAAACTTGTACATTTCATCTGCATTAAAATAACAAAAACATGTACTTAACACATAAATATTTTCTGAATAAGTTAGAATTAATTAACTTTCATAGAAACATTAAAAGTTTTTTTTAACAAAGATCGATATTAATCATATTGTGTTTCATGGTTTTCTACACAGACCTTTATGGACAATTACTTTAGTCTTTGACACAGACCTACTACCAAAGAGTAAAGTAACTGTCCATAACCTACTACACAGACAATACCAGTGTTGCCAACTTTATTTTTACGAACCCACCAAATGTAGCCGCCAAAACCACTAGAAAACCACTAAACTTAGCAGTCTCTGAAAGCACCAGAAAACCACTAATCCGAAGAAATAAAACAATAATAGTTATTGTAATTTCACACTAAGAAATTTAATAATAACTAAAAACAAAAAAAGTAAATCAGAGATTTTCATCCTCCGAAGAATCGTCTTCATCTAGTTCTTGATTGTCGGCTGTTTGTGCAGAATACATTTCTTTGGTTCCAACTTTATGGACTACATTATTTGGTAATACATAGCTATTACAGCACTTTTCTTTCCGTGCTAAGAATGCACGAACCGTAAGTATTGAAGACAGGAGTTGTAACTTCATTCGATTTCTGTTCTTTGTTTTAACAACGTTCATCATGCTGAATAAACGCTCTACATCAGCGTTCGACTGCGGTAAAACCAATAAAGATATAGCAAATACCGCTAACTCCTGAAACCTGTTTTCTCCAGCTATATCTCTGAAATCTATTACCTCGTACCAAAAATTCTTTGTATTTTTTGTGTTTTCCCAATCGAGTAGATGAATTTGGCGCCACTGATCGTCAACTTTCGCAACATCTTCTTGCTTTTTATTAAAATATAGCATCAAGTCAGTTATGGGTTCTTTGTAATGTGAAAGTGCGTGTTCTACACTGATTCTTTTAATACTTTTCATTATTTTCAAGTTTTCGGGTAATCTGTTTTTCAGCTCATTAATCAAATGCACAATGAACTGAATGCATCTGTTCCGAATTATTTCTTCGTCATTCAGTGGAAGACCTTTTTCTTTCATCGTTGACAAATGAGATTCGAATCTGTAACCCAAATAACACTTCTTATGCACGAACTCTTGAATATTTTGCGTAAAAATATCAACCTTCTGAATAGGCAATATTATCTTGGCAACAAGTGCATCGATCAAATTTGTCAATTCGTCATAGAGTTTTGAATGATCTGCATCTTTTGACTCAAATAATTTATTGACTCTGTTAACGTCTGTGAGAATTGGATACAGAAATGAAATGTATGCATAATTTACATCATCCGAGTACATGCCATGCAGCAATTCTGCTGTGTAACATCTTTCTTTTAATTTGGCCAAATTAAAATGTGTTTTCAGTTCCAAACACTGTATGTAAATACGTGCAACTGCGGACTCTATAGAAAGCTACCTAGTTTGGCAAGATTGGACAATTTTTAATGGTTCATGACCATCATTGATAAGTTTGAATAGTTCTTTGTAGGTGGCTTGTCTTGACGAAGAACGGCTAAACCAATCG
>NJDC01002291.1:0-22994 GCA_002245475.1 Calephelis virginiensis
CAACACACACGTTTTTAAACACTACACTCGTAATTGCACTCGTATTTAAGTTCTACTATTTTGCTGCTCTTTATTGTAAATGCACATGTAAAATCTTGCCATATAACAGGTTTTTAAATTACTCCTGTTGCTCAGTAATTAGCAATGAAATTACCCCGGGGTTCCTTTACAAAACAATTGACTGTAAATTAGTTTTGCATATGCAAATCATTGCACTCTTTTTTCGGACCGTAGGCATTGCAAGTTTGTCTCATTTTTAATTTTAATTTTGAGATTTAGACGAAAAAAATAAAAATGTAAAAGAATCATTGAGATTAGGTACGTTATTAATCTAAAAAAGTATCTTCACGCCCATATCCCTGAAGATGTAGGCAGAGGAAAAACCAGGGCACCCACGACTAGCCGAAGACACTAAGTCCCACAATGTGATAAGTGGAAAGTATCAACCACACATCCCAATAGACGCCGCATATAAGGCAAGCCGGTTCTGTCAACACATAAATGTAATTGTTCTAATGTAGCTTATTACTTAAAAAGATATGAACAGTATCGACCAGGTTTGTGACCTGTAAACATTATCGCGTTATTGTATAAAAACATAAAAGAATATATATAAAATGACTGTTTGTTAAATTAAATGGTAGGTACGGTAAAGACAGCCACACTTCAAATTACCAAAAAGATGGTACAACTTTCCGTAGGTTTATAAAAAATAATAACATTCATAATTACATTTTGAATTATTTGATGTTAATCGGAGTTTATCATATACTGGTCAGTCATTGTTAGATGCGTGTTTATATCCCTTTCTTACACATGTGATTTTCAAGCTATCAATTTCGTTTGCATACAGCTAGTGATGGACTAATGTGCAAATCTTATCGATATTTTTATTTATTTATTCCGATTTATATCGATATTTTTAAGCACTGACAGAAACAATAAAAAACTTCTTACTCTGTGTACTTTTAAGTTGGCCTCTGGATAGTTACTCTTTTTCATGTGAGAAGTCAGCGAAAAAGCACACGGCTCTCTTATTGGTAACAGATAATCATGGCTTATAGACACCATTGATGTTACAAGTGCGTTGCTGTCCTATGGTCGGAATGTAAGGCCTATTGTGCAAATCTACTGGCTTCTCTACACACTATATAAATATATATATATATATATAAGAAATAATTTCCACTTTTCTAGGTTTTCTAAAAGCATAATAAAATCATATCCAAATTTCATGTAACAGATGAAATGACATTAGCATAGAAGTCAATTAAGTACATATTATCAAGTATAATCAACTACAATAACACTCATTAGGTCTTTTACAAATTTATTTGCAACCTCATAAAAATTATAACTTTCAATAAATAAGTCATCTGAATCAATTAATCGATATTTCCCTTTGTTATCGCATTAATGCGTAAACGGAATTAGAACAATTTCTCTGCAGGAACCGGAACAACACGGGAATACGAGTATATTATATAATATCAAATAGCGACCCGCCTCGTCTTCGCGCGGCCTCTTCAATCACTTTATCTATTAATAAAAACACATCAAAATCTGTTGCGTAGTTTTAAAAATTTAAGCATACGAAGGGACATAGGGACAGAAAAAGCGACTTTGTTTTTTACTACGTAGTGATTTAAAATAGGTAAAGTTTTATTTTTATTTGGGAATTAGCAAAAACTTCGCTTCTGACCCTACCCTGGCAAAAGATAGTGGGTGTAAATTAGTCAAGTAAACTCGTCTTACAATTATGGAGTAGCTACTGCGAATACTGATTTTTACGAGTTCTGATTTTTTTTATTTAAATGATGAATTTGATGACGTTGAAAAAATATACATTGTACATTTGTGTGTACTACACCTAATGTTACTTCAGTAACTGACGGCTGGGTTATTAAGCGTCGTACATACCTTAAAAAGCATGATATTGGCAAACTGACAAGTGGTGGTACGAATATGGTTGGTCATCAAGGTAGGCTTCCAGTCAATGCCTAAATTTTTGAAACCCACACAAAAGAATCACAGGCAACAGTATGTAGGTAACCTACAAAGTGTTACATTACATACATCTCAAAAGGCCTGCTCTTTTTAATCTACTCCAAAAAAAGAACAGCTTCTCAATTCGACTTAATTTTTTTTGTATGTTTGTTACGAGATTTTTTAGCTAATAGCCAATTGGTTTTGATGGTTCTTTTTCAGAAAGATAGGTCATGATTCCGAAATGGTGTCATATTAGTTTGTGCATGCATAAAGTCGTTAAAATAAGTAAAAATTGTATTCATTATAATGTTGATAAAATTTATATGGGACCATTTCGGAACCATTTGTTATCTTTTAAAAAAAACAATTATCAAATCGCGACGTGGTAATGAAATTACTGAGGTTGTTTTTTTTTATTTTGCAATTTTACTGCATTTAATGCATTTCTTAAATGTATTCCAAAAAATTGAGGTATGAACCCGAGTGCTGTAAATATTTGGTTGCGTTAGGCGTGTACGCTAACCGCTCGAGTAATGCGGCGGTGAGACATCTGCTCTGAATTATAATATAAAAACTTTATCTGCTACCGAAACCACGTAACCTTGTTTAAATCACCCAGTTCAATGTGACCTATCCACTTATGGCTACATATTTCATATCTCATCTCTTAACTGGGATTTAGAAGATCAGATTAAATTGGGGACCTGAGTTTACGAAGACTTACTTATCAGATTAGCGATAGCATTTAAATTTAAACTCTATTGTTGTTATGAAAAATTCAGAATCGAATGCACAGGTGAGAGGAATTATACTGATAAAAATTACGTCACAGAGTTTTCTTTAAAAAGTACTTCGCCATTACAAAGCTGAACAATTCAGTATCGACTTTAAAAAATAATTTAAATTAACAAAAGTAGTCTTTATAACAAATGTTATAACCATTATATTCGCCTAACTATACCTAAGAGATTACTGAATTATATTTACACAAATTATTGCGATTTGCACGTTTTCTTTTAGGATCTGTTTTTGACTGTTGCGTTCAAGTATTATGTGTTTGACATTTGGATATTCATCATGTTTTTAGAGTTTAAAGAATTGTGTTTTTTATTTTTTTTCATAATTGTTTTAATGTTGGTATTGACTTATTTATATATTTGTGATGTAGTGATTGGAAGATATGTGTTACGAATATTCGGTGAGTAATTTTACTTTTTTAAATAGATGTTATGGCTACAGATTTTAAAATACGAATGGCGATTGCTGAAGATCAAGAAAGATGAAGAAGAAGGAAAACAAGATTTTTATTCTTTAAATTTGAATTACAATATAGATAGACAAACAACTTGTAAAAAAGTGATAACGGATAGCCAAAACCATGAGCATTGTCTTCCATCACTGACGCTTCATATTACCGCTATGATAATTATATGATATTTAAAATTACCTCTATCATAAAGGAGACTTCATCACGAAATGTCAACTGCAGTTTTGATACGTTAAGTTTTGGAATAATTAAAATAAATCAAAACTATTAACATCATTGACATAAATTAGTTATATGTAAAATCAGTGGTTGAATATTCTTATTAAGCTCAAGTATCCCTGTTTAGGATAAGACATCTAACATGTAGGCTGCTTCAGATGGCAAGAGACGACTGTAGCCTTTTGTTGCATTGCTGTCCTGTGGCTTTTTTTGAATGACTAATTTGTTGTTAATCTTGCGATTTTTACAACTTCACCGAGCCTGTCCTGTGGCCGGTGTGGGGCTACAGTACCCTCTGGACCTGCACATGCCACTCTAATTATGGTATTGGAGAATATTAAGGCAGTGGATCCCTATCAGGGTAAGTCATTGCAGAGCGCGGATAGTCTATTCGTCACAGGCAACTCAGACAAATACGAAGAATGTAATGATAATCAAATGTTACTACTAAGTAACAGTTAATTATCATTACATTTTCCATACATTTTAAATACTAATTTAAAATTAATATTTACTTGCATAAATAATAAAACTGAAAATATCTAGGGTAATTTACATACCCTAAAGTTTCTTTAACGTGGGTTGTTTGGCCAATCTCACCACGCAGTCATGCGGCCTACCGCCCTATCTACTCCTTGTATTCCCTCTTGCTCATAGAAGAGTAGTGAGGAGCAGCCGTCCAGTCTAATCAGTTTCCGGAGAAACTATTAGGTGTAATTAATAATCCTGGTGGACTATAAGAAAAGCCCGAGCAATCAGATCATCGTCTGCAACAATTTTAGGGATATAATACTAGCTGACCCTGCAAATGCCCTGTCCTGTCCTGTCTAAACTATAAATATTGACTGCGAATGTCAATAAACTGACAGTTATGTGGTCTAGCGGTCCGGGTGTTGGACTTGACTGCATGAGGTCCCGGGTTCGAATCCCGGGTCGGCCAACAAAAAGAAAATTGGATTTTTCCAATTTTCTAATAAAAAAAATGTTGGTCGGGATTGGAATTGTGCCCGGTTGGCGATAGGCTTGCCACCTATCACATTGTGGGACTTAGTATCTTCGGCTAGTCGTGGGTGCCTTGGTTGTACCTCTGCCTACCTCTTCGGGGATATGGGCGTGAAGATATTTAAGTTTTCTTAAATTTTGTAAAATTCCGGTAAACACAATCTTTTTTCTATTATATTAGAATCTACTCCTGACGGTAATTGACATAACAGCGAAATCATTTCTTCCTTTCACTCCTAATGTGATGATTATAGATATTAATTTCATAATAGATATCAATTTTAAATATATAAGCCCCGAATTGGTCCGGGCTCTTTTGCAGAATAGAGCGTCTGCCTTCCTGCCAGGCAGCTCGTAAAAAGCGAGCATACGCTTTTCTTCACTGGCACCGTTACACTTGACTAGATGGAAGAGTTTACGCCTTACCTATTACTGCCATCATGACGTCAGTGCTTGCCGTTGATGTGTTCCGGCTCGGAGGAATAGGTAGCTAGTAAACTTACTTTTGCTCGAGGCCTAACATCCCATCCTCAGGTTAGAAACGCACCATTACCAACTTTTGTGTTTTTAGGTGGCGTGAATTTTTTACCGTCAGGAAATCCGTCTGCTAGTTTGCCTTCCAATATCATAACAATGAAAAAAAATATATTAATGTCTTTTTTAAACTAAATATAGGCAATTTCTAAATGTGCAAAAAGTTACATTTATAGGAATCCACCGCCTTGCCAATTCCTGCTGCCATAATGACAATGTCATGTTCTGTTCTGGACAGACCTATACCACATACGGTGTCTATCATAGGTCAGTATTGTCTTTCACCAGGAGAAATGTGTGCTTATTCATTGTTTTGTGGCAAAGAATATAAAATGTTATTTTTGATGTATGGGAAAGCTTAAAAATAATAAAAATATGAAAACGACATGTATGTACATATGTATGTATGTATGAATGTACATATGAGAAACGTCACTGACTGATCTATCAACGCACAATTCAAACTCGAATGATTGGTTTGGATCAGTAAAAGTGTTTTTTTATGATATAGGAAGGCAAACAAGCGGATGGATTTCCTGATGGTATGAAATTCAGTCCGCCTAGAGACACCAAAGATATTAATGGTACGTTGCCAACCTGAGGGCGGGATGTTAGGCCTCGAACAAAAATAAGTTTACCGGCTACCTTACCCTTCGAACCGGAACACATCGTGACGTTTTGGCGGCAGGAATATGTAAGGCGGTGGTACCAATCCGGGTGAGTCGCTGCGAAACTCTACCACCTAGTCAAATGTCACGGTGTTAGTGACGGTAAGCCTATGCTCGCCTTTTTCGAGCTGCCTGGCAGGAAGGCAGGAATAAAATCAAATGATATATCTCGGTAGTGCTTTTAAAGGGATGGAAGGTACAACGTGGATGAAAAAATTAGAGTATTTGCAAAGGAATAGTATGAAAAGAGATTCGCTTTGGATAAATCTGGCTTATCAAAATAATACTTTATGACAGCGAGAGTCGAAGGACGGAATATACCAAAAAAGTGTAAAAGTAGGATAAATGCGGACACAATCTTCAATGTTACTACTATAATATTTACTAAAATTAATAGAAGAAGGCGTTACTTTGCGGAAATCCATACTTAAATCTAAAAGTCCGCCAAAAAAATTGGCGGAAAATTGCAAATTAAATAATTTTATTTAGATTTATAATATTTACTGTTTACAATACCATAAGGGAACACGGGGCCAGTGCCCAGGGCATACTTAGAGGGCCCCGAATTATCAACCATTTCACTTACTTTTAACCTTAAAATATTTTGGTTGGGTGCATTACGTTTTTCTCGTTGCCCTAATTCGGAAGTATTCAATTTCACAGTTTAAGAACGACTAAATTATTTGTCAATAATTGTGAACATAAAAAGTGACATTCTTCAGAAAATTGAGTTGAGGATTTAAAAGAAGATTTTACTCAACAGAAATCCTAAAAGAAATTATTATCGCACTTAAAATAATATAATTGATTACCCAAAATATCATATTGAAAAAAAATTGTGAAGTTTGATTTCTTATATTCCAAAAGGGCCCCAGCCTAATCTAAGACGGCCCTGGCTGTATAACATATTCACATCAGTGAGATCAGAAAGGAAAAATTGTTATTGGCATAAGGTGATGGTGTAAAAATGTTAAAGGCCATAACCGGTTGGTTTGGTCATGTGGAAAAACTGACTGATGAAAGATTAAAAAAACTAAGAGTTTTGGCGCCATCGTGAATGAAGATGGTCGTATTTTTTTCACAATTATTGAATTTAGTGTAAAACATGAGTAAAATTGGTTAATTTAGGTGGGAATTAGTTTAATTTTGTTCAGTGAAAGTGCACAAATGAAATAATCATGAAGAAATTAGTGTAATGTTAATTTCCTCGCTGCCGCCAAATCTCATAGACGAGCTTGTGTAACGAAACCACCGTTTTACTCAAGACCAGACATGACTTTGTAAATTAGTGACTAATGACTGAAATAAAGAATGAATACGGAAGACATGAATTGAAAATATACAACAAGAAAAAGATTTATTAATACGGAAGACGTGGCTGTATGGACTCAGATCCTTTGCCTTTCCCCGACTGGGATAAAATTAAAAAACAATTAAAAAAACTAACATACCTACAATGAGAATGTCGACCCGATGTTTGTATGCTGTATGTATGTTGGTACACGGTATGTTGTTAGGATGAAAATACGTTTTCGAAATCAGCGTATTTTGTAAATTAGAAGTTAGGCACGTCGGTAGGAAACGTGACATGCGGCACATCGATACTCTGCCTAACCCGCAATGGATTTGGCGTAATATTATGTGCGAAGCACTTGTACCCTTTCCCTAAGCCATTTATTATTTTAGGTTCACCCGTTTTGTTTCATTTACGCAACAGCTTAAGCCTCAATTTTAAAATCTCACAAAAATTGTGTATTAACAAAAAACAACGAAGAAAAAAATTCTTTCATCTTTCGCCATTCCTGAATACAGCTAACACGTAGAAGATGCGTTGTCAACTGGATGGTGGAACTTTCGCGTAAGTTTACTGGTTATCTGTTACTTTCTACAGGCGGGAAGAGTAACTAATAATAAAGAGTAATGATATCTTAACGTCCTCCTAGTCTAACAAACCTCTACTCCAGCACTGAAGGATGGGCTCCAAAAGACAATAACGAGAACGGAGGTACCAATCTGCTGCACTTGCATTACTGCCAGAGATTAGTAAATTGTCTTTGGCAATCTACTCGTTGTAAAAATGTTTGGTCTTATTCTAAATATCGTTTCATTTCTTTTATCTAAAAAAAAATTCTCATGTCACGGAGTGCATGATTGAACTCCTCCGAAACTGCTTGACCGATTTTTGTGAAATTTTGTAAGCATATTGTGTAGGTCAAAGAATCAGCCAACATCTATTTTCATACCCCTAAGTGACAAGGGTGACTAACACCAAATTTTTCTACTTAAATCACAATTAAAAAAGTAGCAGACGTTTGCCGGGTCAGCTAGTGTTCATTCTATGATTCTAAAGTTCACGTCAAAAACGATAGCCATCACCACGTGTTTACTAATTACATTATCAAATAGATTATTGTTATCGGTTGCGATTTTTAGATAAAAGAAGTAGAAATAGTCAGTGAGTGACAGCGACTGCTGCGAGAATGGATTATTTCGTCTTATTCGCCCCCTTCTTCCTCATGGTAGGGATATACGGCTTGACGTGCTTCTGTTTACATTGCTGCGAGTTTTTCAGTAAGTGACGTTTATATAAGTGTTGCTAGCTTTTTGTGTTTATTAAAAGTACTGTAAAAAATACAAACACTTTGAATCTAAGAGTACTTTATGGCCACCGCTTTACCCAAGACTCTGAAAAGACATTTTATTACGACTAATGACTTTGATAAATAATTTTCAATAAAAAGAAATTAAAATATATAACAAGAAAAAGATTTATTGTTACGGAAGACGTGGCTGTATGGACTCAGATCCTTTGCCTTTTCCCGACTGGGATAAAATTAAACAACTAAGAGTACTTTAGTTTATGTTTATTAATAAGAAGGTAAGATTTAAATATTTAACATAAAGATAAAATAATCTTTCCACAAATTACTCAATTTTATATTAATCCAAAGTATACAAATTATGTGTTAGTTAACAATGATAGACGATAGTACATAAAAATACATAAATGGATAAGATTATTAATTTAATAAACACGAAGAAATACCACAATGCCGACATTGACGTGATGGTGGCAGGAATAAATAAAGTATGTTATCAACAGAAGCAAAACATTACAAAACAATACCACCTAGTCTTAGTCATTGTATTAAGATATGAAAGTAGATTAAAATGATAAAATAATAACTTTGACTCCGTTAGTGATTGGTATGACTAGATGTAACAAACTTTTGTCTTGAAATAGTAGAAGGGTAGCCGACAGACTTGCCTATTTGGTCTGATGTCTCAGCCACAGGACAACGAGACACCTATAACATCTAAGGTTATCTCTAATCGTCAGAAGAGTCATTTGCAAAAAAAGAAAAGAAACAATTAAGCGCACTAAAACTGCAAAAACCGATTCCAACTATTTCATTGGGAAACACGTCGCGATTTAAAAAATATTTTTCCGACAGATAGTTAACATTTTCAAAATGGTTTCACATATTTTATCAAAATCCTGCTAGTTATTTTTAGTGACATTTAATAATGCATATATGTTTTATGCAGATGATGATGTAAAAGTGAAACCGGTTGAAAAAAGTGTGACATGAAGTGTTAATTAAGTGTGTTGTGCAAAAGTACAAGAGTTCACTAAAAAAATTAAAAATGTATGTATGTATGCATACATTTTTCACTTGACGACCACAATCAATGACGAGATCGTCAAGATTGACATTTGGTGTAAATATTTAAATGCAAAATTTAATCATTTTAGTAATGCTCTAACGGGAACGGTTTGAATTGTTTTATTAATCACTTAATTTTTGGTGATATTTTTTATAGTCAGATCGCTTTCTAGAAACGTTTTTGTTTATGACAGTTATGAAGTACTAGCCGACCCTGTGAACTTCCTACCGCTTGATATTAACACCTACTAACAGTTTATATGGACAATAAGTATTGAGTTTTTTTTTTGATGAAATAATGTTTTTCTGGTTTTTGTCTCCATGAGAAACTTTTCCTGACACTAACCAATATAACAAAAAAAAAATAAAAAAAAATTGGTCCAACCGTTCAGCCGTAATGCAATGATCAAGCGAAATGGGAATTCATTTTTGTATATATTATAGATTATTCGAGAATCCCGGATTAACTAACATTTTCATATTATACTACTAGGTAGGTACATGAATCCGAACGATACGATATAACTTACGAACTAATAGTCTGATCTAACTGGATGATCTCCTAGCTTAAAATGCTTTTACGTCGCTTTATTTTGGCTATCTACAGAATTTCTTAACAATAATTATCCTAGTCTTTGTCAACTATCATTAGAAGATAAACACACTTAAATTGATGACATTATCATAAAATTCAAAATTTATTGTACCAAAACGTATTTTATTAAACTAACTTAAAGCTATGGGAAACCACTCACGATACTGACTAATCACATAATTAGATTTATTGATAAATACTTAACATTAGTACTTTTTCACTTTTTTCTTTTTTTATAATAAATTATAGTACCTACTACTATTAAATTACGCGCTTCGGTTTTACAGTTTTTACTCTTTTTACACTTTATAATTTTATTTTTAAATTGGCTGACCTAATCTAAATTTAAGATAAATTATAAATTATGTAATAACAACAGATATCTTTAAAATACATTCGAATTTCCGAAGTTTGAAGAATATAGCCGAAACGCAAAATTTAAATAGTACCTATTACTTTAAACCTAAAATGCTGATGCTGACGTTGTTGTAAGAAGTTAAGCCAGATAGCTTAACATCAATGAAGTGTATATTGGCAAGTATTATTTAAAAAAAATGTGTAGTTATACAATGAAATTTCACCCAGTGCCAACGACATATAGATTAATTCTAATCAGATTGTAGATACTATTATATTTTAATAAGTTTTAAGTATTCTAGTATTATATTCGGTGGCACGGTACCAATGTTCAGTCAAACCTTGGAATACTTTAGTCTGTGTAAGATTGTTACTAATAAAATCAACCCTAGTTAAAGTAGTCTGACATTGAACTAGGTAAATTTCACAGCACGCTTGATTTTTAAGCAATTCATTTCATTTTTCGTATTAAGTCAGCAACTTTATTCAACTTCAATTGTATGAACATTAATTTTTGATATTTCTTTTAGTTCGAGAAAAAATAATTAATTAAAAAAGGTTTTCGGTTCAATGGGTACACCAGAAGGTACACATTTAACCGTGATGTTTTCCACATTGAACCACGTTATTTATCTTCTGGCTTCTAGTTTACTTATATAAAATAGTACTTTGTAAAACTTTGTATTTTACCCAAATATTGAATAAGATAGCTTTTTAAGTAGTCATCTAGGTATGTAAAGAAATAATATTTGACAAGAAATACTGAACACTCACTGAATTATTTTATGCGATATAATTTTTTAGGCTTGAGGAGAACCACCTGACCATTATTGAAAATGGCTAAATTACTTTTCTCTTCAATTATTTTGATTTGCTTAATTTTGTTTTAGGTATCAAGTTGAATAGTTATATATACCTAGTTGTACTACGTTGAAACAGTACACATAAAGGGCCCCCGAGGGTCCGAGCCTTGTCGTGGCAGGGGGGCTGAGTTACTGGGGTCGAGCCGGGGCCCCGGTGAAACTAATACGGACCAGGGAGGGCGCTTCTCAGTACCCCTCTCTGTCCAAGAGGGGACACGAGGAGCGCACTCAGGTTGCTGGGCCATTTGTCCCGCGTGGGATGGCGACAGTTCGGCCCGCGGAAAAGGGGGGTTGGCTTTCTATCTAGCCCGCCCGATCGAGATGGGGTTGCGGCAGGTACGGGGGTGCCTGCTGCCACTGGGACCCCCGAAGTGGTGTACGCTGTGTCTCCGTGCACCACTTCAGACGATATGCGGCCCCTGTTGAGAGGGGCTGCACGACGGGGATCGCGAGTACCAGCGCCGGCGGGGCAGTGCAAGTGTGCCAAAATGTCCCCACAGCTCCGATACTTGGCGAAGGGGAGGAAACCGTGGGGTTTTAGTCAGTAGGAGTCTGACATAGCCCGCCACTTCCCCCGAAACTGGCGGGTATCCATGATGGATTTCCCTACGATTAAAAAGGAAGTACACTTAAAGGGAAACAACTCATTTTGCTTTAAATTCTCCCCTCGTTATAAGACTAAACGTAGAGATGGGTCACAAACAAAAACTATGACTATTACTCAAAACTAGGTGTTCTGAGTTAATGACATTTCGACCTACGTCAATATTATTTGAATTCTCTACAGTAGGTATCTACTATTAAAAGTACAGTAAATGAGCCAAATAATTCGTATCCATACTTCGCTAAAATAAAATAGATTATATTTAGAAAACGCCATCTAGTTTTAAGTAGTTAAACTAATAAAACCGCGACATCTACTGATGAGTAGCCAAACCAGTATAACCACAAGTTGAATTAAAGATTTTCAAAATTTGTACTAGATGGCGATACTGAAACATTTTACAAAAATTGGACCTTACTAGGTCAACATTTTGAAACTTTTGAAATCCTCGCGCATGAATAAAATTCAAATTCAAATTGAATGCCAAAGAGCAAGGGTGCAATAGACTTGATCTCTTTTGGGAACAACGTAAATATGTATAGCTAACAAGTTCAGATTTAAATGGTAGAATAAACTGGTTAGGATAAAGAAATAGTAGGTAGGTACTTACTTTTGTTATCGGTCTGAGCCGAATTATTAACATTTTTAGCGCATTGAGATAAACAAATGTTGATGTCACGGTTAAGAAAAGGTGTCATTTTATGGATATAGTAAAATTTAATAACATTTAAAAAAATAGGTTTAAAGTGGTAATACAAATGAAATATTAGGTATTTATTTATACACAGATACCAATTTTTTCACCATATTGTGGTAAATAGTAACAGACATCAGTAAATTATATGTATTGTCTGTATCTTGAAACATTAGCCGGCAGTTTTTTAATTGCCACCACAATGTTGCCTAATTCAGTTTGAGTTTGCCGAGAGTAAATTTTCTAAATTATCAATATCAAATTAATAATACATTAAAATACTTTAATATCATTCTGAGTAATAAAAACACAGTACACTATTGCAGTATTTATAAGTTTATAGGCCTACCTACCTACCGGTTTCGCTACTTAAAGCATCTTCAGGGCCGTCGCACCTTAAAATTTATGGCCTTGAAGTAGCAGAACATCCACCGGTTTCCTAACCGATAAAATACCGTGAAAGTGTGCGTATTTATTACTTAAACATAAACACACAGTGTTACTATCTAAAGTCGATGAAAGAAACTACAGAACATAGGTAACTACATAGATTAATAGCACAGTATACATTACATGCATTAAAAGTGATTACTATTTAAATTACGTGCTTCGCCTTTACACTTTTTACTCTTTTTAGACTTTAAAATTTTATTTTTAAATTGGCTGACCTAATCTAAATTTAAGCGAAATTATTTATTATGTAATAACAACTCTATATAGATATCTTTAAAAAAAACGGAAGCTTGACGAATATAGAAGAAGCGCATAATTTAAATAGTATAGTAGAAGATCCCAACCTACATCGACTTACATCGAGCAGAATAAAACATACTTATTACAAAGTCAAGTAAGTATAATATTAGCGATCATATTAAAAGTGGGTTGCCTAAGCAAATCCTGGACTGAATATTTTTAATTATTCAAAAAAAATGTTCTTCATGTTTCCATTGTTTTCATACAACCCTATATATCAATATAAATTGTAATAAAAATTGTAATAAAACTGCACATATGTTGATGGCTTTTTTTCTTATATCCGATCCCGTGAAAGTAACTAGCATCGACAATTATCTGCTTACACCTGGCAATCCAGATAAATAACAAGCAATTCAACTTATTCAACTTCTTTTTTCACCTACTTTGAATTGTCATTAAATCTTTTTATTGCACCAATTAATGAATAAAAACATTTCAAAAACAAAAAAAATGTCCAGGATATTTTAGGCAACCCAATATATTTAATATACTGAATATAATTTCTGATATACTAAATTTGCAATAAAACCGGTTTTATCCTATTATCAGCTCGGTGTAGGTCGACCTGACTTCGGATCTTAGACTAGTACTACTACAGATTGTAAAAAACTTTGAGACAATGTCAGGGTAAACTTTACTTCCGAGAAAGTAATCAAAGATCTTGAGAGCTATTTCTGAATTATCACCAACTTCATTTTGAAACCAGTGGTGAAAAATTTGGCATTAACCTCTAAATAAAATTACTTTTTAAAAGGAAGGGTTATACGACGACTCACCGGATTTGCACCATAGCCTTATCAATTACCTCCGCTATAATTTTAGCGACTATGTATTTCCTACCATCAAGAAATACACTTGATTGTTTATTCATATCGTAAAAAAAATCGGTCAATCAAAACCGATTGAAAAACCCATGTAAGATTTTCTTTTTAACAACGTAAGTTACTAAATAACGCCTCTGGAGATGACTATACTTTTTGACACAACATTTTTTTTGCATTACCGGCTATAAAAAAATAAAGAAGTAACTAAAACAAATGCAAAAAATCGACTCTATTTCCTCTATACTTCGCAATATCATTTTTTTAAGGGATTTTGTGCTAGTCCCACACGAATTTGTTATTATTCGACTAATGTTACGATTTTGTCGATGTACGTGGACATTTATTCATTACAAGTGGTCACCCATAATAAATTTTAATATCTTGTTGATAAGAACGCCATCTTCATTTCTCAAGACCAACTATTTTGTTTCCAAACTTTTTAGTGCGCCATCTGTGATCTTTTATCGTTATCATCAATATATTAATTGTTTGTGGGTGTCAAATGCGTGGTAGTGTGGGTAATATTTTATTTATTGATTGAATGTACTTTATAAGCATCATTATTGAAAAATATTAGCGTTCTGCACTTCTCCTACACATTAAACTAGTGTGCCAAATTTTATGCTCCTGCGTCCGAGCAATTTTCGTAAAAAGAGGTCTAAAGTTTTGACATTATTCTATTATTATATTAAAATTTATTATGGTCGAATTTTGACCAAAAGGCGACCGATAGTAATAACTAATATGTTATAGGCCATGATTGCCTCTTAACCTCAAGAGAGGCGCGAGGTAGCAGTTTCTTCATAAAAACAACCCGGGAGAGCCGACACATAGCTGTACACATTACATCTCGTAAAGTACTCATTTCCCTTACGTGGAAGGCAGAGAATGTCGAGTGCCACATGTCAAAAAAGTCTTACCTTACCCTAAGTAAAGTTGTAGCAGTGAAGTATAGTCAGTAGGTTATTAATTTTCCAAATGTCACATCTTAATCTATGTAAGATAATCAACATCAAGTGTAAACATCCTTCCTCGTCACTTGCGAGCAGGAAGTGTAATAACATTATCAAGCATTTCCTTGTTTTACATAAAGTGTTTTATTTTCCTTCAATTAATTTCACTTATTAATTATCATACAATAAGATGAATCGTAACAGACACTTGGTTATAAACGCTATAAACAATTTTTTTGCGGTTTGTTTTTTTAAAATGATTTTTAAAATGATCCCAACAAAATACCCGGAACTGGATAATCTGTTATACCACATTAAATACGTGAATCATCACGCCCATACCCCCGAAGAGGTAGGCAGAGGCATAACCAGGGCACCCACGACTAACCAAAGACACTAAGTCCCACAATGTGATAGGTGGCAAGCCTATCGCCTACCGGGCACGTAACGTGAACTTATTACGTAAGGTGTTATTGATCCGTATGTGTAATATATAACTCAAAAACCATTCGTCGTAATTTTTTCACGGGAGTAAACGTAAGACAGCGAACGATCATATGCAGCGGTCGGCAACCTTTTGGCAGGCAAGGGCCACAAGGCGACAAAATAAACTAAAGGTAGGCCACTCTTGTTATATTGACCCTAGACGCCAAATATACCTACGTATTGGTCCAATTGGTCACATCCCATACAAAAAATGAAAATGGGCGCAAGGAAGAGCGTTCTTAAGGCTTTATTGTGATATTTATAACTTATTTACAAAACATTAACCGGGCCGCAAGTAAGACGTTGGCGGGCCGCAAGTGGCCCGCGGTCCGCGGGTTGCCGCCGGCTGATCATATGTCTCGACACCATAGATGTAGGTGCGTCTCTGTCTTATAGCCAAGGTGTTGGACCAAATGTACAAGTTTAGCTCACTACCTTACCCTCCACTAAGACTATAACACTGTATTATGGTACACGATTAGGTAAAATTTCTACCCTGACGATTTGTACGGCGGTACTATTACATCAGTGGTCTTGTAGGTAGTTCTATTTCACAATTGTTCGCCTCATGCTTGTGCTTTGATCCAATTTATATGCTACCCTTATTAGAACTATCAAAATCCATTCGTTATTCGCCGAGTAAACGCGAAACAATACAAAATAACATACAGACGAGTTGATAATTTGGAGTCGTTTAAAAATAAGTTGTAACTGAGTTAAGTGCAGTCCATTTGAGAACCGATTATTTGTACAACATGTCGTAGAGACCATTATCCAACGCTAGAGTTGCATAACATTAGCCGGTACACAATACTCTTGTGAAAGATGTCCTCCAAACTTAAGGCCAGTTTGTAACCATGGCAGATAATATACTAATAAAGTTTTCTCCTTGCTGGGACAGGTCCTGAGTAGAATTGACCTTTTACCTTTCTGTATGGCTAGATAGAGGAGAGAAGGAGTTAAATAGGCCATTACCAACAATACCTCTGCAGGTACAAAGCTGTTTTTTTTATAAATGACGAAAACGACGACGACTAACGATAAAAGATCACAGATGGCGCTCTAAAAAGTTTAAACAACAAAGTAGTTGGTCTTGAGAAATGAAGATAGCGTTCTTGTCAACAAAGTATTAAAATTTATTATGGTAGAATTTCGACCAACGGGCGGCCACTAATCAGAATAAATATGAAAAATAATCAAAAGAGCGTGTTAATTTCGCATGAACAGAAGGGATTTTTTTTAGCTATAATTATTCCAAGGAAACAGTAAAAAAAGTCTTTTTATATTCATATTTATTGGCTCAGCTAATATATATTTATTTAAAACCGTAAGTCTAATACAGGTTTGATACATTTTAAACAAAATGTCTATAGACTATTCTACCATTACACACGATACATATTTAACTGATATCTTTAGTTAAAAATTTGAACATTAAATGAAATTGGTTGAATAGTACGTAGAAGTTTTGATATTTGCTTTTCCAGTTGTGGTGGAATACGTGGATATTTGGGTAGGTACATTTTACAGAAACACTTTTTGAGTTGCCCGACCCGGGAAACAAAAGCAATATCTAGTGTAGACAAAACCAAACATGGATCACCAGACCACAGAGATGATATAATAATTACAATTAATTATAAATACATGTAATTATTATCTAACTAAGGTCACATTTTGGCCTTACAGATATAAATAACTTAATTAAATTTCATTCAACTGAAATGCAATTGTATCACAGTTTATCAAACCAAAATCAAAATTTACATATCTAATACTTAAATCAACAATATTTCGAGTGTATTCTTTAATAACTACGATAAGTGAGCGTCGACGAACCGATAACCAAGGTGAGGTTCTTCAAACCGACTCGTTCCAGTCATAATAAACCGCCTTCTAAAATACTCGTGTTTAGCAACACTGAACTTTAAAATAATTCTATTCTAAAGTTTAAAATTGGAAGAAAGTATAATACAAACCAATTTAAATTTGGAATATAAAAGCCAGTTTCGAAAAAGTGATCTATTTTTTAAGTTAATTACAATAGAAACTAATTTGAATTTGGAATTTAAAAGGCAAAATTCGGAAAAGTGTTCTATTTTTGTTCGAATTTTTGAAATAGATAAAATATAAACTCTTAGTGTACCAACCGTAAATTTTTGAATAAAATTTAAAAGGTTGTGAAGTCCGGTCATAAAAGTATAAACAACGCTGCGAAACTAAATAAGTTTGGAATTAAAAGAACTGAATCGTGAATCGTGACTTAAATGTAAACGTGTTTTCTCATTTTTAAAAAAACTTTTGCAGTGGAAAGTTTTAAAACCAGTTATTGATTCTTTAAATAATAAGCTAGCACTTTAAACACAAAAATGGACGTCAGAGAGGACAAAAGTGCAAGTGAAATGGACAATGTAATAAAAACTGAAGTGCAAACGACATACACAAGTACAGACAAAGTGTTAGGACTCATTCCAATTTTTATATTATTAATAATAATGTTTATTAGAGTCGTTTTCGTCATTTATAAAAAAAACGGTAAGTTTGTATTTTTTATTACTCCACAATTTCATAGTATTTAATGTTTATGCCTGCCTAAAAATACACAATTTGAATTATTAAAATATGTTTTAAGCGGTAAATATGGTTAAGACGGAAACCAAGCAAATAAATCACCTACCGGCGTTGATAAGTACACTACTAAAGATCTTGAAAATGCATTGCTATTAAATTTAAGCATAATCATAAACATTAAAAATCATACGTACTTATGTAAGTTCACTTACTACCCACTCTTTCACATTGTAATATTATAATAGTTAGAACTGATTTTATAGCGGCAGAATAGGACTACAGAGTGATAAAAAACCATATGACCACAAAACTCTATGTTTATTATTAAAATAAGAAAAACTGTTTTCATTATCACTTATAAATTATGATTACTTAAAACAATTTCGCTTTTCATATCATTATCAGGGATCAAATTAAAATTATATTTAAATCGCATCTGTGGTATAGCGGTTCAGTTGTTGGATTTGACTGCATGAGGTCTCGGGTTCGAATCCCTGGTCGGGCAACAAAAAGAAAATTGGGTTTTTCCAATTTTCTAATAAAAAAATTTTTTCTCGGGATAGGATATGTGCCCGGTTGGCGATAGGCCTGCCATCTATCACATTGTGGGACTTAGTATCTTCGGCTAGTCGTGGGTGCCGTGTTTGTGCCTTTGCCTACCTCTTTGGGGATATGGGCGTGAAGATATTTTTTGTTTATAAAAGTAATAAATAAAACAATACAAATATTTCTTCATTCATACTTAAGATTCATATTATCTGTAACTTAACGAAGCGCCGACAATGGAAAACATCAAAAAATAACTCTTGCAAGCTTACTTTTTGCGTTTTCCTTATATAGAGTACATACATACAAACACGTTCGCATTTATAATATATTTTGGTAGAGAATTAGTAGTTTGGTAGAGGCTGATGATTCTCAAAATGTATATGAGGACCGAACCTTATTGTCCTTTTGTCTAGTCGGAGTTTTTTATAAAGCTGTCCTTTCATTAGTTACAAATTAATAAATATATAAATTATTTGCATTCACGCCATGTCCCTAACGGGGTCAGGCAGTAAGTATCGAGTGTTAAACCTCACGATCCTGGCGGACCAACTGGCTTCTTTCACATTATTATACACATCACCGAGGGTGATGCTGTATACCCTCGGTCAAAACCCGAGCGTAAGACGTCGACCATAACTCTCCCCTTGTACCTTTGGGGTGGTGGGGTATGGGTGCTTTGACAATCACATACATACATACATACATACAGACTAATAAACATACACAGACACGTCGAACTTATAACACCCCTTTTTTCCTTCTTAATTGACTTGACGTGATCGAATTTTCCACGTGTTAAAGTCGGCTGAGTAGAGTAGAATAAACTCGGCATCTGTCGCCTCTGTGGTCTAGCGGTCCGTGTTTTGGACTTGACTGCATGAGGTCCCGGGTTCGAATCCCGGGTCGGCCAAAAAAAAAAATTGGTCGGGATTGGAAATGTGCCCGTTTGGCGATAGGCTTGTCACCTATCACATTGTGGGACTTAGTGTCTTCCGACTAGTCGCAGGTGCCTTGGTTGTACCTCTGCCTACCTCTTCGGGGATATGGGCGTGAAGATACTCTGTCTAGCAGCTCCTAAAAGGCAAACATACTCGTAGGAAAAATGAGTCATGTCTAACAAGACCACTGGTAGTACAATCTAGATCTACCGCCTTTTTTATGACATTGGAAGGCAAACAAGCACACGGATTTCCTGATGGTAAGAAACAGACACACCAAAGGTGATAATGGTGCGTTGCCAACCTGAGGCCGGGATGCTAGGTCTCAAGCAAAAGTAAGGTTACCGACTCCCTTATCCTTCAAACCGGAACACGTCATGACGTTATGGCGGCAAGACTAGATAAGGTGATGGTACCAATCCAGAGGAGTCTCTGCGAAACTCTACCACCTATTCACATGTCACGATGTTAGTGACAGTAAGCCTATGCTCGCTTTTTACGACCTGCCTGGTAGGAAACCAGATAGTCTATTCTGCAGAGGAGCCTGGAGCAACACGGGACAAAGTCAAGCCGTGAGACCTGCACAATAAGACTTACGCTTTGGCCACGGGACAGCGACGCACATATAACATCTATGTTGTCGATAGGCAACGGTTATTTTTAACCATATACACAGCTTAATAAGATGTTAATGTTAATGTTCGTTAATGTTAAAGTTAAATTAATGTTAATGTTAATGTTCGCTGGATGCTTGCATCGAAAAAAAAAATTATATTCATGTCTAGAAATATATGCATATGTAGGTAACTTCTCTAAACTTAAGCCACAATATCTGACGGTTACTAGGCATACCTAGGCAATTCAGTGACGAGGCAACCTCATTTTCTGTAACCAGTTCATGGAGGTACCCCCACAAGACAACAGAATTTAAAAAACAAGAAAAAAAAAAGATTTTTGCAAAGTAACGCTAACGACGTATTCCAAGAAACATAGTTACGCTTTATTTAATGAGGCTTTACTTTGGGGAAATCCATACTAATTCACATATAATAAATGCTTCTAAATTTTTTTAGAAAATGCTTCGTTGTTAATTTGTCTATGGTGTAGCGGTCCGGTGTAGGACTTAACTCCACGAGGTCCCGGTTTCGATTCCCCTGTGGGGCAACAAAAATCATGTTTTTCAATTTTCTAACAAAAACAACGTTGCCTGGGATTGGATGTGCCCGGCTTGCTATCTTCCACGTTGTAACACTTAGTATTTTCTTCTAGCCATGGGTGCCCTGGTTGTGCCTCCGCCTACCTCTACGCTAAGATATCTACTTACTTACTAAGTTATCTTTTAACAAAAAGCCTGCTTCTAGAATGAACAAAAACGTGTTCAATTTCTCGTTCCATATGATATTTCCCTTGTTGTGTTGGCCATTAGAACATCGTTCTATCACCAAAACGTTGGTAAACGAAAGGTTGCGACGTTGAAAAACAATAAATGGAACGTGCTGTAAACGAATCATCAAACGGAGAAACGTATGACGGAAAAAAGCTCCAGAATCATAAAAAAATATAGGCTAGGTAATTATGCGAATTTGCTGATTCACTGCAGTAGTGTTACCTCTCGAAGCGGCCTGAACTCAGGATTGAAGCCTTGAAAATTCAGGCCATTTATAGATCCCAATATAGAAACCAACTTAGTTCTTCAAATCCATCGATAGTCCTGTCACAGAGGTGGTGGATGTATTTATTTATCATTTTTTTATTTCAAAGGTGGACTTAATGCTACGTGGTATTCTCTACCAGTCAACCTAACTTTATTAGAAAGAATAATTAAAGGTAAAAAAACAATAATTAAACATTTGCAAACACATTTAAGAAATTTTAAGTAGCATAATAAATACATAACAATTCAAATATATCACGAAAAATACTTAGCTTAATATATTAAAATATTACATGAAAATATTATAACATAAATATTACATACGTAATCTATAAATATTTTATTCACATATAGACACATACATACACCACAATTATACATCTATATAAATACTTACAAAAATTAAACAATAAATAATATCTGACAACATTACTGTGATAAATAATTGAAAAGGGAACATTTGATATAAAGAGTTACAACTTACAAGTGTTAGGTGTTAGCTTGGCATTCTATTGAGGTGAATATTTTATACATTTAATTATATCACTAGTTACCTCAACCCATTTTGTAACACCTCCAAAATGATACTCGTTTCGAATAATAATTCTTATCACCGCGCCAAGTTCATTTCGGTCTTCAATTAAAATTATAAAAACGAGTCAATGTTCCTCTATTAAACTCATACTGCACATTTAATGACTTGGAATAAGTTAAATTAGCCTTAATTATGACGCACGAGCCAAAGCCATACAAAAACTTTATTCATACAGATAGTTTTTACTGTTCTTTTTTATGCTGTAAAGTAGCGAATTAGCAAGCGGTTTTTAATACTCAGAAAACCTGTAACCTGACATTAGTTGTAAGTTTCTGTCTTATGATCTAGATTTTAGGCTCTGTTCAAGTCTACAAATGAAAGCAGCTGCTGTAATGTTAAGGCTGTTATATTATATCTCCATCCATTCATCATTTCGCTACATAGTAAATTGCTTCAGCTCATAACGGAAAAATACCGTACTTACAACCGTGTAAAATTCCCGGACTTTCCGATATAAGACTACAGTGTGGTGACTCTACGTAGACATACGATTAATAACACGTGATCCATATCGGTTAAGGCCCCATACTTAGTCAGCCAGAAGAGCCAATTAGCGCACTCCCCCGTTCCATGATTACTATGAAATATTGCGCTCTAAAGTAAATTTCTTACGCGCCGAATCACTATTTTTGACACTATAAAAGTAATTTGAAAAAAAATATAAAAACTGAAACACTTATCTTTTAGGTATAATACTTATCTATGTTTATGTTAAATCTGGTGTCGATATTTGCATAATTGAAGTAGACAGACGGGTTTTGCTTTCAAAAAAGGGTTAATTTTTTGATTTTTTTCTATCAAGCAAAGTGAAATGAATCGTGTTTTGGAAACACTAGTCTTATAAACCATATTAATGTTAATCTTGTGTATTTTTGTCGCCAAGATCCATAATTGCTTTGTATGAAAAAAACAGTATATTGCTGACGTATTTTAGCATACATGGCCCCTTAAATTAGATTCTCATCTACGATGGTTTTACGCAATTACTCGGCGAATGATTTTTTTATGATATTAGAAGGCAAACAGGCAGACGGATTTGCTGATGTTAAATTCATGCCACCTAGAGACAGGGCCGTCCTTGCCCAGGGTGCATAGGATGCGTGGCACCCCAGTGTAGGATCCTAAGGAGCGCAAAAAAATCGCCTTACACCATGATAAAAACATCTACAAATGCAAAAATGCAACCTGCGCTAAAATTTAAAACACTT
>NJDC01002291.1:23813-50048 GCA_002245475.1 Calephelis virginiensis
AAGAGCCAATTAGCGCACTCCCCCGTTCCATGATTACTATGAAATATTGCGCTCTAAAGTAAATGTCTTAAGCGCCAAATCACTATTTTTGAAACTACAAAAGTAATTTGAAAAAAAAATATAAAAATTGAAACAGTTATCTTTTAGGTATAATACTTATCTATGTTTATGTTAAATCTGGTGTCGATATTTTCATAATTGAAGTAGACAGACGGGTTTTGCTTTCAAAAAAGGGTTAACTTTTTGATTTTTTTCTATCGAGCAAAGTGAAATGAATCGTGTTTTGGAAACACTAGTCTTATAAACCATATTAATGTTAATCTTGTGTATTTTTGTCGCCAAGATCAATAATTGCTTTGTATGAAAGAAACAGTATATTGCTGACGTATTTTAGCAAACATGGCCCCTTAAATTAGATTCTCATGTACGATGGTTTTATGCAATTACTCGGCGAATGATTTTTTTATGATATTAGAAGGCAAACAGGCAGACGGATTTGCTGATGGTAAATTCATGCCACCTAGATACAGGGCCGTCCTTGCCCAGGGTGCATAGGATGCGTGGCACCCCAGTGTAGGATCCTAAGGAGCGCAAAAAATCGCTTTACTATGATAAAAACACCTACAAATACAAAAATGCAACCTGCGCAAAAATTTAAAACACTTTACTTAACAATACAATGTTTGTTAATACGCATAATGCATCTTTCGGGGAATTATTGTGACTTGTGATGAGCTAGCCAAGTTTAATGATAAAACATGGCGAGTTCATTAACGTCAAAACTACATGGTATACTATACTACGGCTATGTTACAGTGACGGTATACCAAGGTTTATGCGTTAAAATGCATAAGTGTAATAAGGTATAACATATTAATGAAAAATTAATACAGTAAGCATAAATTTGCTAAAGTAAAATTCAGGTGTTTTTCTTTTAGAGACAGACAAAATGATCGATCTGATTAAAATAGATGTAGGCGTATACCACTTAGTGTATTTAAGAATTTTTATCTCAATTCAAAATTGTTATTAGTTTAGAATTACAGAACATTAGAATATGAACCTAAATTCACCGAAAGTGATTGGCCACAATCCCGAAAAATATATTTTAACTACGAATCAAAAAGCATAATTCGCTATAATAACATAGAGATAGTATTATTATTATAATAACATAGAGATAGTAAGTAAAAGATTCGATTAAATAACAGATCACGAGAAAGTTCGTAATTTTGCCAAAACATTTACACGTGGAACATACGAGTAGGTATTGAACTGAGACCTAAGAAAACAATGTCTCAAAGCAAATGTCAACACAGAAAAAAAAACAAATATTGATGGAGTAGATCTGTTTAATGCATTAGAGTCAATGCCTTATTTTTTTGTAAATAAAGATAAAACTATTTATGACAGTTAATTACACATAATTATACATCGAATTCAATCAATAGGTAGATATTAATTTTTCTACGACAATACAGTAAAAAAATCTAATGACATGACTGTCTTATTGACAATAACGACTTAAGTGTTTGAATATTTTTAGAAATTATAGCCCTGAAATAGGTTGAAACTGTCACATTGTGTCTTAATTAAAGAGGTGTGCTAACTTCAGGGTTGGAATCTTTGTTTTTTCAAACCCTAAAGGTAACACATTTCGTCATTTGTTTTATTAGGTACACAATAAGACGAATTTCCTGATGGCAAGAAATTCGCGCCACCTACAAAAGTGGTAATGTCCATCCTTACTGGCAACCCATTAAGGATGGAATTTTGAAAATTCTTCCCCTAAGGGGTGAAATAGGGGTTGAAAGTTTGTATGGAAGACTGTCATTTTTAAGATAGAAGAAATTTTATTTTTGAGCTGCTAATTAAAAAATGAGTTTATACGTATTTAAGCGTTTCTGAAAATTCAAACCCTAAAGGGGTGAAATAGGGGTTGAAAGTGTTTATGAAAGTCCTTATTAAAGGGCTATAATCTGTATATATATTAAACCCATGCGACCAAAGCCGCAGGTAACAGCTAGTATTTTATTATATTTATGAGCTGTATATACACGGCAAATGTAATCATAATCGAGATACCTTTTAAGCTTGTTTTAAAGCTTAAAATCTATACGCGTATTGCTTTAAAATACATAAATATTATAAATAACATATTATAAATAAAATAAGATAAGTTTTGCAGTATCAAAATAAGGAATGCATGCAGCCTTAAACATGTTTTTGATAAACTTCAAGTGCCTTATTTGCGTCAACTATACGCAAGTTGTGATATAAAAATGATCTATAGCAAAAAATCTAAAAGTATCTTCTTAAAATAACTTTGTCACTGTATTTATCAATATAATATAAATGTTAACATTTATATAAAAATGCTAGCGGCACATTCTTCGCTACGTCTATCACCGCATGAATGACATAAAACAACAAAAAAAGCAACTGAAAAAAATTTCAATTTGACTGAAAAATACCCATGAACAAAATGATCCGCCATTTATTGAATTTATATTTTTACAAAAAATATGATAAATGAAGAACCGCTGGACCGATTTTATAAAAACTTCCCATAAACCATCTTCTAAATAGTCCGAACAAAGCCTTAACATGGTATGGATAGGTGAGCCCGTTCTGGAGTAATTACAATTATAATACCCGTTCTTAATTACAACGTAAAGTGGCATTGATTTTTACATATATAGATATAAATAATTTTGTTGGATTAATTCTGTACTCATCCCAACTATTAGGGCGTGCAATCATGAGTCAGCGAATAATTTACTCAATATCTGTCAGATTCATAGACATTACTGATGTATTGCAAATCTTAGATCGGGCTTTTAAGTCTCTGGTGTAGGTTTTTTTGGTTACCTGGATCAAGCTGGAAAAAACTGATGTGTGGGAGAAAAATATGAAGTGGTATGATTACAGTTGAATCGTTGACAACTCGGTAAAGTCGATAGAGACTTAGTAAAAAATTTGATTGCAACATAGTTTTAGTGCAATGATGAATATATTTGGATTACTAACTTGGTTCAGTGGACTATAAAAAATATTTAGCAGGTGCCCGCGACTTCATACACACATTAATGTAACTTTTCATGGTCAGTGATAGGAATTAAAGATATACCCGCAGTAAAAAGGTAAACAAATGCTGGTCCGGCCTATATCAATCTATCCTGTTAATTTGTTTAATTCTTTGCTATTGTAAAGTATCTTCACGCCCATATCCCCGAAGAGGTAGGCAGAGGTACAACCAAGGCACCCACGACTAGCCGAAGACACTAAGTCCCACAATGTGATAGGTGGCAAGCCTATCGCCAACCAGGTACATTTCCAATCCCGACCAACATTTTTTTATTAGAAAATTGGAAAAATCCAATTTTCTTTGTGTCGGCCGGCCCAGGATTCGAACCCGGGACCTCATGCAGTCAAGTCCAACACCCGGACCGCTAGACCACACAGGCGATTCTTTGCTATTGCTACATAAAATTTGGTGAAAATCCGATCAGTAGTTTTGTGTCACTTCTTTAAGCAAAGAGACAAACCTACAAATATTTTTATAACCCACATTTTAGGTTCAGTAACCTGTAGGTAAACAATTGTTTTAAAAATATATTTTATGTACAGAATTAATTTTATTTTTGTTTTAAGTATTATTAGTTCAGAATTATTGTGCGCTATAAAAACGTTCGACGTGCCAATTTTGTTTAAATGTATTAGGTATATCTTTTTTCATGTCGTTATATAATTTGGTATTATTAAGTAGCGACCTAAATTAAATTAAGAATGCTTGACATTTTGCTGACCAGAGAAATATTATTTATTCGGACAAATTTAATCAAAATATGACAAATGTTTTTGAGTTATAATTAAAAGTTGGTATTTTTGATTTCCTTACCTAACATTATATTTATATTGAAGTTGACATGAGCTTACACAGCTAAGATGCGATTTTATTATAAAATGAACACTCAGTGTTATGTTAGTCAGATGCACAAATCTTGATAGTCTCTCCAGGAAGCGATATCATCAATGTCAATCGATCAAATCTTGCGTAACCTTTCAGCGATCTCGGCGATGTTTCAAAACGAATTGATAATACCGCCGATAATTCTTTAAAATGATAAATTATGCTGAAAATAGAAATAGAAATTTTTAAGTGAAAACTACTTAACGGCGTTGCGCACTTTTTTGGAATTAAACTTTTAAACTCGCGTCAGGACACGTGACCTGATTCGTAAGACAAAAATTCGTAAGACGGCGCAGGGCGCTTGCGCGAATGTTCGTATTGAAATGTCAGTGTACGAAAGAGCAATAAATGAATATTGTATTCTACCATATAAATGATAGTACTTTCATACTGATATATAAAGCATTTTGTGGTAAATTATTCCCTAACCATTCCAAAATATCGAAAATGCACAACGTTAATATTCAAGTTTTCACTTCTACCGGCACTCCCGGAGTGCAACCCGTTTTTTTGTAAATCTGTTTCAAAACACAACACTCACAAATACAATATGGTTTGTTAAAATACAAAAAAATAAGCATTGTTCTAACAAACCTCTACGTGTGCTTGTGAATCGTAGAGTTTCATTGGTATATCGTCAGTATTTCCAGTAATGTAACATCAGTTCTCGTCATTACTATTTTGTACTAGAAACGGTGTAGCCGGTAGACGTCAGATAGCGTCGGAGTAGTGACAAACCTTATGTTCTTTTGGAGGATTGTCACTTGTTTCTTACTACCAGTATAATCAGAATAGCCGCCTGCTAGAACCAAAATAAGCAGACGACTTTCTTAATTTCAAGAAACACTTGTAACTTACAGATGACACCAATCAAGTATTTGCGGCCAATCTAAGGCTGGTTAAGCTTTACTAACATCCAAGCTACCCTACTCATAGCCAGAACAAGAGTTCTGTGTAGTGACATTATGACAGTGACAAAAGGAAAGAGTAGGCGGTGGTAAGAATTCAAGAGAGGCTTTCATTGTAGGTGGCATATTTTTTTTTTTCATTAGAAAACAGGGAGCCTCTTTTCTTTCTTTAAAACTTTATATTATGGTTAAGAATAGGGGAAGACTCTCACTATCCAGTAATATCGAAGTTGCGTATAACTAGTATAACTCGGATATTATCCGAGGGTGTTGTCAAGAGTCTCCAAACCGGCGTGTTTGTATGAAAAGGGTAATGAATGTTAAGGAAGCCAGACAGGTTTGTCAGGATCGTGAGAACTGACACTCGATACTCTCTGCCAACCTCGTAAGGGACTTGGCGTGTATGTATATGCAGTACGACCATAATTCAAGGCCAATAACAGCAACGCTTTTGACTGTAAGATATGTATTTGTGACTATTACGAAATAATAAAATATGTACGCTATTTCAAAACGTTAATTTGAATCATTATCAATTCAATAATTATCACCTCTGCCAATGGCCCCATTCTTGTGAAATTTTCCCATTAGACAAGGTAAAAGAGATTTTTTGTAAGTATTTACAATGTTTTTTATTTAAAAATTAAATCATCATTAATTCAATAAGAAATAGCTTTGGCGATATAAGAAAGTAGTCACGAAGGTCTTTAGACTAATAAGAATAATAAGCGTTCAATTATTGCAATTTTCTCTTCCACAAAATCTAGAGGACAATTATTAATTACCTTAAGACCGCAGTTTTGGCCGTGCAAGATTATCACTGTGTTTCTCCGTGTCCGTATTTCCATAAACAATTTGTCTCTCTGCCAGGCAGATCGTAAAAGGCGAGCATAATTGTATGCCATTACCAACAAGATCACACGTAGTAAACTGCTGTGCAGCAGCTTGACGTAAGTATCCGCCGCGCCGCCTTTCTATTCTGGTCTCCACAGTATTTATTACTACTAGGTGGTAGAGTTTTGAAGCGACTCACCCGGATTGGTACCATCGCCTTACCTGTTCCTGCCGCCATAACGTCATGACGTGTTCCGGTTCGGAGGGTAAGGTAGCCGGTAAACTTACTTTCCCGGCCTCAGGTTGGCAACGCACCATTACCACCTTTGGTGTCTCTAGGCGACGTGAATTTCTTACTATCAGGAAATCCGTTTGCTTGTTTGCCTTCCAATATCATAAAAAAAAGTTCAGAGGGTTATAGGGAAGCCGATAGATTTCAAATATCTTAGAAATAACTGGAGCTAATGTTATAGGTATTGTTCATGTCAGAAGTATCCCCTTTTTTAAATAAAGGCTTTACAATTGATTTTTTTAAACGTTCAGGATATTTCCCTTCCAGAAATTATAAATTAATTATATGGCAAAGGGCTTTAGCTATTACAGTTGCAACATTCTTTTATATTACTGTGCTAATTTTATCATAGCCTTTGTGTTATTCATAGAATGTATGACTTTAATTACATCATACTCATCTACAGGTGTCAAAAACATAGTTTTATTATGATTGGATTGTACATGGGATTTAATACCATACGTAGAGCTGGGCTGGTCTGTAGTATTACATTTGGTCTCATTTATACAAAACTCATTAAAATGTTCACAAATTGATTGGGTGTGTGTAAATATTTTGTTATTAAGTTTAATTTGTTCAATTTCTTGTTTACATGTTTTATTCTGAAATGCACTTTTAATTACATCCCACGAGGCTTTGCATTTATTGGATGATTTTTCAATATATTTCAATGATGCTTGTTTTTGAGGTTCCAATATACATTTAGATAGATTTTTTTATAATGTATATAAGTATGTTTATTTAGGATTTTGTAACAATGTGAATATCCATACTTTAAATATAGCTGACGTTTTACTTTACAACATTTTAAAAGACCTTTAGATTGCCATTTATTTTTTATTGGCTTATTTAATACTTTTATTCGTAGCTTTGGAAAACATATTTAGAAAAATAAGATTAATATGTCATGAAATATTTATTAAAAGCTTCTTCACAATTTTGAATGCTAAGAATCTCATTAAAGCTCAAAGATTCCAGGCATCCATAAAACATTTTAATATTGTCTTGGCTAAAAAGACATTTTGTATCAAACCAAAAATTGCGCTTACACTTATAATTTGAGACTGGCTTAATGTCTACTTGTATACTTTGAGCAGTTTCATGGTCAGATAAACCAAGAGTATGAGTGTCAGACTGAACATTATCTTTTCATTTATTCATTTATTTATTAAGACATATAAGAATAAAAGATATTTCTTACATCCATAAACCCTAGAAGGGTTTGTGCGAATGTAGCACTTCACAGTTAAACAGTTTTTTACATATAAAGATACACAGAAAGAAAAAACAATAATTAAAACATAGTTAGTTCAAAAATTACTGTCAAAGTCTAAAATTAAACCGGTTTATGTTCACAATTGTTAGTATGTGACCACGCATGCAAAAGTTGCTCCACTTCTATTCGAAATAATAATATATTTGAATTAAGGTTTAAAAAAAAAAATGAAAAGGAAGACATGTTTTTTTTATAATTATAACATAACATTATTTATATTTGATTGTCTTAATTTTACTCCCGATTAATAATTTATAAAAATATATGTATTAAAACACAATTTAAATAAAATAGAAACTTTTACTTACTCAAACTTACTTACTCAAATTACGCAAATTACGCATCTAGATTACTAATAATTACATATAAACATGATTGTTTCCTAGTCGTTTTGAGAATGTGTTGATATATATTATTATTTTTTAGTAGTAGTAGTAGTATCTTCACGCCCATATCCCCGAAGAGGTAGGCAGAGGTACAACCAAGGCACCCACGACTAACCGAAGACACTAAGTCCCACAATGTGATAGGTGACAAGCCTATCGCCAACCGGGCACATTTCCAATCCCGACCAATTTTTTTTCAAATTAGAAAATTGGAAAAATCCAATTTTCTTTATGTTGGCCGACCCGGGATTCGAAACCAGGACCTCATATAGTCAAGTCCAAAGAATCCACAGAGAATTTTTTAAGATAGCTAATAAATGTTTGTATGTATTGGAAACTTGTAAAAGGTCTATATTCCAATCTCAGCATAAAATAACTTTCTTTTTAGAATTTTTCATAATATTTTCTAACAACAATTCTAAACTATCAAGAAATATTTGAGCATATGAACTAGCTGTGCGATATATACATAATACTATTAGATTATAGTTTAATATTTCTACTGCACAGCATTCAAAAGAGTATGGTATGTGTATTTGTAAATCAATAGTTTTATAGTGAACATCTTTACTAACTAATATGCAGGTAATTATGACATAAACTGGTAACAATCTGGTTGCCAGTGATAATATATAATCAAAAATAACCTTTGTCCTTTTTTTTCTTTTCTTTCTTTCTGATCAAGGTGCGAATATTGTTGGCTCGAAATGGAACGCCACTATTTATTATTTTTCTACCCTTTTTTGAGCATAGTGACAGCGACCGAGGCTGTAAGCTTGAGAGGCCGCCGCCCCCCGCGAGTCCGCTAAAGACAGCTGTGAGACAAGGAGCTATTCCTTTGCTTCCGGATGATCCTTAACAATTTTGCTATTATTCAAGTAGAATTCTGCATCAATTTGCATCAAATTTACCAAACTCGGGGTTCAATTATAATTAGTCTTTTAAGTCGTCAGTAAGTCATGTCAAGGTCTTGGGTAAAGCGGTGGTCTCTTTAATCAAGCTCATTTAGTGAGGTTTCGCGGCAGCGAGGAAACACGATACACTAATTTCTTCATAATCAATTTACCGGTGCACTTTAACTGAACAAAATTGAACTAATTACCACCTAAATTAACCAATTTTACTAAGTTCATTAATCACGAAAAATCTACGCCCGTCTTCTTTCACGATGGCGCCAAAACTCCACCGTTGCCCTTGCATGTAGGTAACATAAGACGTAACGTTGCCAACCAAGAACACGTTCATGTGTGAACGACATGACATATCTTACCTGACCCTTATACGAGTAGATACAACGCTGTGTCGGTTGAACTTATTGTTTTATGTAACAGGGCCTCAGGTTGGCAACGCACCATTACCACCTTTGGTGTCTCTATGTGGCGTGAATTTATTACCATTAGGAAATCCGTCTGTTTGTTTGCCTTCCAATATCAAAAAAAGCAGGCATATATAAGTAACAAACTATCATGAATCTAAAAACCACGAGAAATATGTTTAGAACTGCCATGAATACAAAAACCACTAGAAATATGTTTAGAAATGTCAAAAATCCAAAAACCACTAGAAGCATGTTTAGAACTGTTATAAATCCAAAAACCGCGGCAAATAAATTTAGACCTGTCACGAATTTAAGAACAGTTGGAATTATAATTAGAACTATCATGAAACTAAAAACGGCGGGAAATATATAATAATTCATATTTAACTAAGTCGAGGTTGCAGTTTTTAGGTCGAACCACTAATTTTGACGCCGCAGAATTCGCGCGAGGCGTGAGCGTGACCTCAAATTGATTAGAATGTATTTGAGGCGTTTGTTTTGTCATAATATGATTAAAAACGGAAAACCCGTTTTTGGAATTTAACAAAAAACCCATAAAGATTCACTACATTAAGCTTAGCTCTGAAGACTTTGAATAAAAAAAATGTTACATTAATATAAGACATTTCTTTCTTTTGCATATTAATATGTTAAGTGGTCATATGAAGATGTTTCTTTTATTTTATGATATTGAAAGGCAACAAGCAGACGGATTCCCTGATGGTGAGAAATTCACGCCGCCTAGAGACACCAAAGGTGGTAATGGTGCGATGCCAACCTGAGGCCGGGATGTTAGGCCCCGAGCAAAAGTAAATGTACAGGCTACCTTATACTCCGAACCGGAAGACGTCAACAGCATGTGCTGACGTAATAGCAGCAGGAATAGATTATGGTACCAATCCGGGCGATTCGTTGCGAAACTCTACCACCTAGTCAGATGTCACGGGGTTAGTGACGGTAAGCCTATGCTCGCCCAGACCAACACGGAAAAAACATTAGAAATAGTCTACATTTAGCATCCAAACATGAAGTTTTACTAATTGTTCCGAAATTAATAAAATTATCGTGAAAACAACTCTCACTTTGATACTTAAATTTAAAATTAGAAGGCCATTAGATAATATTGTATGTTTTCAAATCAGATAAACTAATTTGTTTCTGGTATATAACCAGTCACTTGTTAACACACATATGAGATATCCCATGCATTCAATTTGCAAATAAATAACATTGCTAAGACATAGATGTGTCGAGATAATATTATATAGTTTTAAATAACTAAAGCTTTCTTTTTCTGCCTAAATTATTTTAATAAAATTAAAACAAAGTAATAAAATTAAGTCCCCCATTTTCAATACGTGATCGATGTTAACCAATTTCTTTGCAATTTTAAACAAATTTTACGTGATGTTATAAGTAATGCTTAATTTTATTTAGGTACCAAACACAACATTTTAGTTACAAAATATGCTAGAAAAAAAAGTATCTTCACGCCCATATTCCCGAAGAGGTAGGCAGAGGCACAACCATGGCCCCCACGACTAGCCGACTAGCCAAAGACACTAAGTCTCACAATGTGATAGGTTGCAAGCCTATCGCCACCCGGGCACATATCCAATCCCGAGCAACATTTTTTTAAGAAGATTGGAAATCCCAAATTTTCTTTTTGTTGCCCGACCCGGGATTCGAACTCGGGACCTCATGCAGTCAAGTCCAACACCTGAACCGCTAAACCACAGAGGCGATATCGTAGAATATTTTACAAAATTAAAAATAATTAATTATTTTGTAGTGCATAAGTCATAGGATACAGTGTACATATTATGCTGGAAATACTATATATTTTTAACTCAACTAACTCTGATTTGCCCTTAAGTAGGTATAAATGTTGACAAACCTATTTAACACTTTGCTATAAGCGTCATAGAAAAGAAGTAAAAAAAAAACAAAAAATCTTTTTGAATTAACATCTCTACCTTATCGCTGTAATACTGTTTTGGTATAATACCTATCACATTTTCGACTAATACCCTTTCATACAAAAGTCTTAGAGAGCTCCGTTTATCATCACTTGTCAACATTTTTCCAAATTCAATCTGATAACTGCCAGTCAGGCTTTCGACCTTGCCATAACACAACCACAGCTCTTATAAGGATTACGGATGTTTTCTGCTTATCAATGGATAAAAAAGAGATCAATTTACTCATCCTTCTTGATTTTAGCAATGCGTTTCATTGGTGCCTAGCCATGACTATGATTTGGTGCTAGCCATGCTAGGGTCGCACGTTCTGTCACAATCTGCTATTAGATGATAGCAATTAATTCGCTCATCTGATGTCAGCAGGTGGGTTTCCTGGTGGTAAGAAATTTACGCCGCCTAGAGACACCAAAGGTGGTAATGGTGCATTGTCAACCTGAGGCCGGGATGTTAAGCCTCGAGCGAAAGTAAGTTTACCGGCTACCCTTACCCTCCGAACCGGAACACGTCATGACGGTATGACGGCAGGAATAGGTAAGGCGGTGGTACCAATCCGGGTGAGTCGCTGCGAAACTCTACCACCTAGTCAGATGTCACGGTGTTAGTGTAAGCCTATGCTCGCCTTTAAGATCAGATTGGTGCGATGTCGGCGAAGTTCTACAAAGAGGTGTAACATATCTTTCGCTATTGGCCATATCTATCAATGCAATCATAAATATTTTCTGTTATCACTACTTATATGCACATTACCTGACATTTATACAATATGTTTCTTACAATCCTGAAAACTTTTAATAATACTAGCTGTCCCGACGAACTTCGTTCCATGCGTTCTGTTAGTATGGAAAAACTTAAAATATTGTTTTTTCTAGTTTCCTCCAAATTTTTCCTTTTTTATCTCTTAAACCTTTCCTGATCTTCCACAAATTTTTCAAGACCAAAATTAGCCCAATCGGTCCAGCTGTTCTCGAGTTTAAGCGAGACTAACGAACAGCAATGACTGATTCTTATATCTTAATATAAATCACGTGTCACGTTGTTTGTCCGCGATGGACTCCTGAACTACTTAACCAATTTCAATCAAATCTACACACCGTGTGCAGTTTGACCTAAATTAAAAGATAGGATAGCTTACACCTCAATTTATCGTGGGCGAAGCCGCGGGTAACAGCTAGTTCATTATAATTTCTAAAGTTGATACCGATTTGGATGCTATAAACACGTGGACTTAGAACTTTGGTCTTATGTCATACTATAAGGCACGATAATACCACAGGCTGCAACAAAGTTGTTCCTTAGCCTTTATAATAGGATCAGTAGACCAGAGGATTGTGTCGTGTTTTTTCAAGTTAATATAATAAGGTTGTAGAGTTGTAGCGTCCATGCGCTCCAGTCCTTCAAACGCCTATAGAACTTTGTACCCCTTTTTACGAAATTGAAATTTAGCACACTTATAGTTTATGTGTAGGAATAGTGCAGAACGCTAATATTTTTCCATAATAATGCTTATAAAGTACATTAAATCAATAAATAAAACATTACCCCCACTACTATGCATTTGACACACATATTGATGTTGACGATAAAAGATCACAGATGGCGCACTAAGTATTCAGGAAACAAAGTAGTTGGTCTTGAGAAATGAAGATGGCGTTCTTATCAACAAGATATTAAAATTTATTATGGTCGAATTTCGAGAATTGGCGACCACTAGTTCCTTTTAATATAGAAAGCACACTGGTTAACGCATTGTTATTGCCAACATTAGGATACGCAGACATCTCTGATATTAGTAGAAACGTATACAAATCTTCTTTAAACTAGATCGCTTATTCGCTTTGCCTTTAGACTACGACAATTTTAAAGTCATTAAAAATTACTCAATATTTGTTTTGATCGAGATAGTCGTGTGTTTTCTTGTCTCTAATGTGTGATTTTGGTTATCTTCATCTTCCCACTTAAGGTCCCATACTTAGACAGCCAGAAGAGCCAAGCAGCGCACTCCCCGTTCCATGATTACTATGAAATATTGCGCTCTAAAGTAAATGTCTTAAGCGCCAAATCACTATTTTTGACACTATAAAAGTAATTTTTAAAAAATATAAAAACTGAAACAGTTACTTTTTAGGTGTAATACTTATCTATGTTTATGTTAAATCTGGTGTCGATATTTTCATAATTGAAGTAGACAGATGGGTTTTGCTTTCAAAAAGGGTTAACTTTTTGATTTTTTTCTATCGCGCAAAGTGAAATGAATCGTGTTTTGGAAACACTAGTCTTATAAAGCATATTAATGTTAATCTTGTGTATTTTTGTCGCCAAGATCCATAATTGCTTTGTATGAAAAAAACAGTATATTGCTGACGTATTTTAGCATACATGGCCCCTTAAATGGGTGCTCTAAAGTTTTTAACATCAAAAGGACGGTCTCGGTGTCTGCGTAATCTGTCCATTTTTTTAATTCTATTTTTTTTAAATATTGTGTTTATAACACTAGCGGCCCGCCCTGGCATCGCACGGTAGTGAAATATACATATAAACCGTTCTCTTCAATTACTTTACCTATTAAAAAAATCGTATCATAATCCGTTGCGTAGTTTTAAAAATTTAAGCATACAAAGGGACATAGGGACAGAGAACGCAACTTTGTTTTATACTATGTAGTGATTTGAACATACGCTCACACAAACACTCACACATACATACAAACACATAAAGACACACACGTACATACACACATATAAAACTTAATTTCTAATGTACTTTTAGACTAAGTTATTGTAATAAGTAAACGCGGTGGGTGGGGTGACCTGTAACTCGGGTATGTTTTAACCTAAAATAGGCACCAGACTCTCACAAAAATGCCAAACTAGGTTTGTATTGCAACTTGAAGAAAGATTTGTAGATTATGTGAGAGTGAACAATAAATAAATATTATTAGAAACTGCTGATTGATATTTTTAGAGTGTAATTATTATGACTAGTATTTGATTCTTTTACTTGGCAAGGTAGAAAACAAGCGCACAACATTTCTAAAAGTAAGATATACCCGTGGACTGTATAACTGTATATAATGTAGTAGGTGCATCATTGTCTTGTGGCCGAGATGTTAGGCTAATTACTGTGCGTATCTATTAGCTAACCTAGCCTTCGGACCGGAACTTGTCACTGTCATTATTGCGGACAGAAATAGATAAGGGTGAGGATCCCTACCCCCGACGAGTTGTAGAATAGAACTCTACTACCAGTTGTTTTGTTGGGTTGGTAACGAAATATTTAAGCTATGCTCGCCTCCGCGGTACCTGGCAGGAAGCCAGATGTCTATTCTACACAGGATACCCGGTCCAACACCGAAGAAATACATTATATGCTTACTTTCGAAATAAGATATGAACTATTATGTAAGTAGTTAAGGTATTATAACACATATTTATAAAATAAATTTAAGTTTGGCTTAGAATCAATGATTAATAGTTTTGATTTATTTGAGCTTTGTGATCATTCGAGGCACTTCCAAAAAAATGTCTTCTAGCATGTTCGCCCTTGTTGTTGTTGTTGTTAAATGTTACTAACAATAATAAAACACAAATAACTTTCATCTCGATTGTTATAAATGCCCTCTTTGTTTAATGTTAGTATTTTTTAGTTTGGTTGAGAAAAACAAAAAAATGGCATGAAAAAAATACCGCGGAAAAGTTACGTGCATTTAGTAGTGTTAAAAAAGGATAAAAATATCTCAGATTTAAATGTCATCCGATAAAAATGATCATCTAAAAATAAAGTGTGAGAATCGTGCGAGTGATATTTTTGAGTTGATAATAATCATATGACTGGGATAAAATAAGATTATTTGACGTTAAGTGGTCGGCCACTTGAAGCGGCCTTTTTGTTGTAAGTTGTCACCTCGTGACAGCATGCAACACCGGGCTGAGTTTCCACTAAGGTCAATCAAGGCGAGAAAAAGTTTATCTTGTATACTTATCTGGTTTTGTAATTTATACGGATAGGTTTTTAATACAATTTCCCGGATAATAATAAGAAGATATAAAAAAGTGTTAATCTCTTAATGTCTCTTAGGTGCAACCAGGTCACTCATGATTTGTCGAAGGCGCTAGTTAGTCCCACAAAATCAAAGCTGGCAATTCTATCGCCAATCGTGTTCGATCTCCGGGTCGGGCAACATCAATAGAATTTTTTTTTCAGTTTTTTTGGTTTGCGATAGGCTTGACACCTATCACATTGTGGGATTCAGTCTCTTCGGCTAGTCGTAGATGCCCTGATTGTAGGTCTACCTACCTCTTCGGCGATACAGACGATACTTACCTACTAAATAACTTTTTTCCTTAAACTGCAATTTAAAAAAAACATGCACAATGAGAAAATTATCTCTCGATTGGAAAACAACTGCATTTAAAGCGGATTAATCTATTTAGGAGTTACAATGCCATTGTATCCTGTTTTTAATCGAGTTAAAAAAACGAGAAGTTTCTCGATTCGGCCGGTATTTTTTTTATGCATACACACCGATTTCTCCGAGGTTTCTCAAACGATTTACGTAACTCTTTTTTTGTTTGATGCGGAATAGCTTCGAATTGGTCACATAAAAATTTATTCAGGTAGACCCATTAGTTTTTGTTTTATGGACATTTTTTATCTATTTCCACCTATTCCGACGTTTATTTTTATTAAAATTAATCATGTCAGCAATAAAATAATTGAGCGTTAATAAAAATCGACTTCAAAACTAAAAGTAAAAAATAATAAAGATTTAATATTAGTTATATATTACCTATTATTTATATGTGCAAATTACTAATATCTTTGAATTTGGTACCAAGCCTTAAACTAATAATTATATTATAAGTAAGTATTTAAATTGGCACATATAAATAATAGGTAGTATACAATTTATATTAAAACTTTATTATTTTTAGTTTTGAAGGCGGTTTTACTAACGTAGTTATTTTTATTTCAAAATGCTCAACAAAATTATGTCACAGAACAGGATATAGGAAACTCCTAAGTATGTTAGCGTGTAAAAGATAAATGTTGATAATTTTCTGATAACACACGGATCAATGGTGATTTCACGGTCATTTATTTTCCATTTGTTAGGCTTAATCTATTTGTATACCGTTGCGTTAAATGGCAATAAATTTGACATCTTTTAGAAAAATAGCAAACGTCAAAAATAGTTCAGCCTATATCAATCTGTACATAATGGGTTAAGTTAAAAAGTTATCAAAAATTTTTATTGAGTCACACAAGAGGCAAAACATTATACAGCCTCGTGTTTCAGAATTTATGGTCAGTGTTTCAGAAAGGCTGTCTAGTAAAACCTAGTCTAGTTTTCCTTTAAAAGTATCAAGCTTTTGTACAAATTATTACAAAAATCAGTGTTTAGAATGGATGAAGCAGAACAAGACCATATAGCGTCTGCAGTAATGTTTAGGCTTGTAATCATTCCTATGTCAGTTTCATTTTTTTTGCTTCTGTGTTTACTTTGGAGATGTTACAGAGCCAATACAAGGAGGTAAGTGTTTTTTTATTTCATGTTTAATTTATCAGTTTATCGTAAGAAGGTTGGTATAAAAAATCCTAAGTTTGCTTATCCACAAATTTTTTCCTCCACCTCAATTGTTTGTTGTTTTTTTTCTTTCAAATTCCAATAAGTCCTTATTTACTGAACGTTCGATTCTGTAATTTTTAGTCGTTAATAATAGTTTCAATGTTTTGCTTCTACGAGGGGCCTTCAATAATTACTTAGCCTCATCGCCCCATGGCGTTGTTGTTACAAAAGAGTTTTACTATCGTGCAGTAAATACTTTTTGAAGTATTTCTATCAAGTAGTTTTCAGTCTTTTCCCTTCATTTGTTTTGTTTCGACAGCCTTTGGAAGCGAGCGTGTCGGTCGGTTTTGCAAAAATGGAAAAAGAACAATATCGTTCGGTGATTAGATTCTTGTTTTTGGAAGGGAAAACGCGCAGCCAAATCAAAGAGCGCTTAGATGCTGTGTACGGTGACTCTTCTCCTTCGATGGCGACCGTCAAAAATTGGTTCAACGAGTTTGCTCGTGGCCGCACGTCGGTTTTTGATGAGCCACGCCCAGGTGCACCGAAAACGGCTACTACAGAAGAAACCGTAAAAAAAATCCACGATCTCGTGTTGGCAGACCGGCGACTGAAGATTCACTAGATAGCTGAGACTGTAGGCATCGCAGATGGGACAGTGCATCATATTCTGCACAAAGAACTGGGTATGAAAAAGTTGTCGGCGCGATGGGTGCCGCGTTTGCTCACACCAGACAACAACACCGGCTCACACCTCCGCCGTTGTCATGGCCAAATTGATCGAATTGCGCTACGAATTGCTGCCCCATCCACCGTATTCTTCAGACTTGGCTCCATGCGACTTTTTCTTGTTCCCAAATCTGAAAAAGTCACTCACTCAAGATTTGGGTCGAATGATGAGGTCATCGCCGCCACAGAGGCCTATTTTGAAGATCTCGGGAAATCGTATTTTTTGAAGGGTTAAAAAAGTTGGAGCATCGCTGGTCCAAGTGTATTGAATTGAAAGGGGACTATGTTGAAAAATAAATCTTTACTTTCTCAAAATTTTCTTTATTTTTTCTTAGGCTAAAAATTTGTTGAATGGCCCTCGTATTTTTAATATTTGTTTTAGTTTCAAAGGGCTGGGTTGAAACAGTTTAGCACTTTGAGAAAGATATTACCAAATCGATGTTATCAATGTTAAAAAACAACTCAACTCAAATATTGCTGAGTCAGCATTTATAATAGATATTACCAGAGATTAGTAAGTACGAGTCCTGATCTAAAAGTTCGTTTCCTAACTAAGAATACCAAATAGTATATGAAATCCTATTAATATTATAAATGCGAAAGTTTGTAAGTATGGATGTATGGATGTTTGTTACTCTTTCACGCTCGAATGGCTGAACGGATTTGTCTGAAATTTGGAAGACAGATAGATTGTGACCTGGATTAACATATAGGCTATTTTTAATCCCGATCGCACACCGGGTTTCTGTGAAAACGCGGGCGAAGCCGCAGGTAGCAGCTAGTAAAAAATATTTTTATTTTCCGACGTAATCACCGTTAAGTGCAACGCACTTCCTCCATCTTTCCTGACACTTATTTGTACCTTCAAGAAAAATGATTCCTCGAGGTCCCAAAAATATCGTTTACCGCGGCAGCTATCACCTTCTCATTTGACAAAAATTTCCACCTAAATCTCTTTTTAAATTTGGAAATAAGTGATAGTCTAATGGAGCTAAATCTGGCGAGTAAAGAAGATGGGGCAACAATTCGTAGCCGCAGCTATGAATTTCAGCCATTGACTCTGCAGAGGTGTGGACACGAGCATTATCTTGGGGAAACAAAATTGTATTACCGATCATTTCTGAACGTTTTTCTTTAATTCTTTCTCGTAATTGTATCAGGAGGTTACAACAGTGTGTAAAGTTTATTGTTTCCTCGCATCATAAAACCTGACGCCATAAATTTGTTTACTAGACAAAACTGTCTTCGCCTTCTTATGGGTCGGTGTACCAGATCTCTTCCATTGCTTGGACTATTGTTTCGACTCAGGAGTATATTGACGGACCTAGCTTTCATCCATTGTTATAAAACATGCCAAAAAATCAGCGGGATCTGTCTCAAAAAGCTCTAAACAATCACGTGAATCGAACTCTTTTCAAGTCTACTGAAAGCAATCTCGGTGCCCATCTCGCTGACACCTTGTGAAAACCCAGTTCCTTAGTTATATTATTTTGTACCTGGCCATAACTAATGCCAGTGATCTCAACAGTTTTAATAATGGTTAATCTCCGGTCTACTATTATGAGATCACAAATTTTATCCACGTTTTCCTGGGTGGTGGAGACAGTCTGAAGCTTCTAGGTTCGTCTTCAATACTCTATCGACCGCGTTTTATTTCAGCTACCCACTTTCTTACACACTAATACGATGCATCAGATCCCCCTAAATTACCGATCATGTCTTCATGAATTTGATTAGGAGTTAAGCCCATCTTATTTATGTAAGTACTTAATCACCGCACGCTGTTCAATTTTTTCCATAGTGAAAAAATGTTACTACCTACTTTCCGTAGACAAAAAAATAATAAAAACAATACTAAATGCTGTAACCGCTTGCAACTTTGCACACTTACTAGCGAATAACCAAGATTTAAAATGAGGGTAGTAAAAATGTTAAACACTTGTTTACTAAGTGGTGGTAGCTTGTGGTGGTTAGGGTTAAACCGATATTTTAAAATTTTGTTCAAATATTAAAACATAACATGTTATAAATCTTAATAATAAATTTCTATGATTTTAAAGACATTTGGACACCACAATGTGGTAGAATATGTTGTAACAGCTTTTAACACACATTTTCAGCAAATAAATAAATTTCATTTTTTAAAAATTTAAATAGTTATAGATATAAATATTTGGCTTAAAAGTTAAAGTGTATGTAATTAAATAACATTTTTTTTATTAATATTAAAATATTTCTACACCGACAAATAGTAGAATATGTTGATATACTTAAATACTTTTGTAACATCTCATTTACACACATATTCCGCAAATAAATAATTTTCTTTCTTTCCTTTCTTCTTTCTTAAGTAAGACTACGAACTTTTGGATCCACCCTCGTTTATATTGTCTTTCATATTACTAACGATGTGATCGCTAGTCGACTCAAGTCAGCAACTTATTTATAATCCATTGTTTTTAATACAGGCTATTAAACGATAAATGAAAATATGTTTTTGTTTAGTTCATGGAGGTTTATCTTTAAAATAAAAATCTCCTGTCATGATGTTTGTGAACGCGTCCTATGAAACCGTGAAAATGATTTTTAAGAACCTGCCGCTTTTTAGAAAGTATGAGAACATGTTTTCATATCCGTGGGGAATAATTTTTAAAATTGAATGACTCTTGAGAAGTCATTTGGTATTTGAAATAATAATGAATATAAAAGAATGAAACCTATTGAACTGGTTGTGCTCTGATTTTTAAGGTAGTTAATGTTAGGTAAGTTAGATAATAATAAAACACTACCCCCTTTGGTATCTACATTCTTTCTGTTACAAATGAGTTAAAAATGATATATGTTTTTTTAACTATCAGGAAATTAGTCTGCTTATTTACTTAATGTACTATAAAAAGAACTTATGTACTATCAGGAAATTAGTCTGCTTATTTACCTTATGTACTATAAAAAGACGTCACGATTTTCGCGCCTGTTATCTTTGCTATCTTATCGACGTCTTAGTTTTAATTACAAAATTATAAAATGTGATAGTGTGTGTCCGTTGTATAACCTAGTCTTTAGTTTAAATAAATATAATGATTATTATGATTTTCGCGTGTTTTGCTATGTTAAGTTTAATTGTGTTTATAGCAAGATATCTTTGGAGACAACGTAAGTTACCTTTAAGTTTTTTGGCAAGAACTAACTTTTTAAAGTTATCTAAATATTTTTTTTATTTTACATTGGTTGTGCGTATTTTTCTTTTTCTTAATTCTATATGTAAATGATAAGGCCTAAATGTAAAAATATATTTTTTTAAATGTTTTAATCCGGAATAAGTTAATTAATCCGGATATGGATTTTATTGGTCTCATCACCAGGTGAATAGTAAAATGTGTACCTATTCCTAGCACCGCCATCTACTGTGGAATGTTCAGGTATCAGGTTCAGGTAGTATATCAGGTACTATATTTTCCTAAGATTACCTCCACAAATAATCAAACAAAGTTAGAAACTTGTCCTTTTCTTTTCTTTCTTTAGGTTTTGGCAATCTCGTTAGTATTTTGCCATTAGTCAAGTAGAAATTTGCATCAAATTTAATATTTGTTTTATATCAATTATAATTAGTTATCAGTCATAAAAAAAAGTCAGTCATAAGTCGTCAATAAGTCAGCCCCTTGGGTAAAGCGGTGGCCTTTTTACACATGCTCATGTAATGAGATTTGGCGGCAACGAGGAAATATACGATACGCTAATTTCTTCATGATTATTTCAGTTGTGCACTTTCACTGAACAAAATTGTACAAAATGCCACCAAAATTGACTAATTTCACTCAATATTAACACGAAATTCAATAATCATGAAAAAACTTCGACCTTCTTTTCTCTCGATGGCGCCAAAACTCAAAACTTGTCCTATACATAATATAGATACTGATTAAATTAATAGTTTGCACTATAAAATTATTACCTACGGCTGCGAATGTTTATGTATTAATTTTCAAGGTCGTTAAAACAAATAGATGAAATTTGAAAAAAAGTGTTTCATTTAAATTTAATTTATTAAAATTATTGTGGGACTTAGTGTCTTCGGCTAATCGTGGGTGCCTTGGTTGTACCTCTGCCTACCCCTTCGGGGATATGGGCGTGAAGATACTTTTTTTTTATTAAAAACATGTGGTTGATTTTGAGATTTGTTTGTTATAAATTGTATATTTTAAAATTGATTCTTAGTCAACGAACACGCACTATGATGGCGCAGTTAGAGATAACAACGTCATCTATTATCGAATAGAAACATTAAATTTTGACAAGTATGTACAATATATTTTTCACATGATATGTCTGTGTCTTTCGGGAATCCAACCCAAACATTATTAAGTAACCTAATTGTTTTACTACATTTTTAATTTTTGTTTGAAAGCTATCCAGTTAATCCCATTTAAATGTGATCAAGACTAAATATTCTTTATTTAGACTTAATACCTAATACGTATTTTTTGGTTATTTTGACAACATTGTATTGAAATGGAAGTAGATTTTAGCAGGTTTGAGTTAAATTTGTTGAAAATTTTGTATATTATTCTAGGAAATAGGTCTACACTGATTTCTTTAGTAAGTAAAGTATTTAAGGAAAAGCGCTGTTTTATTAATTATTAAAAAAAAATATAACAAGTATGTTAATTATTTACATTACTAAAATTCTTTTATTTTAAAATTTGCGCGTGGTACAGATCTACGAGTAGAAACAACTATGCGTCATATCGCACCGGCTGTCTTTAATGTAATCTTATCAACGTTTTAGATTTTATTGTTTTTTCCTAAAAGGTGAATACAGTTGGCTAGGTACTCTATGGACGTTGGTATTTTTATTTACTTAAATATGATATTAATAATTCTCGCGTGTTTTGCAATTTTATGCAGTATTTACTGGAGATATCGTAAGTTATAATTTTTCATTAATTAGGTAGTTGCAAACACGTGGTTCTGGCTATCTGTTTCATAAGAAAATGGAAACAACAAAATATTTTGCTGATGTTATAACTAATAAAGTTTTTGATTATTCCACGTTATTAAAATTGGTGGTGATTTTAGCAGGGAATTAAAAGGGCTCATAGATTTTTTGAGCTATTTAATAAAACTTCCACCAGCGATTTTCAAAAGCTAATGCAGGAAAAAGTATCAACAAGAAACTTAAGAGTTCTTGCTAAAATTTTGTTTAGATTTTGTACAGACATTTTGTGGTAATTATTTTTATATGCGACTGTCAGTAAAGTATTATAGTATTAATAGCAGCGCCATCTATTGTGGAATAGATCTGTCAAACTTTGACAAGCGTGCATTATAATCCATACTGAAACGGAGTAATATTAATAATGTGAAAATCTGTGTCTGTCTGTTACGTTTTCACGTCAAGACCATTAGGTAGATTTTATAAAATTTAATATGAATACGTTTAAAACCCCGAGTTAAAACATAGGCTAAAATGGGGGATGAAAGTCTGTTTATAAATCTTAACGATTTTACGCTGCAAGATGCTTGATAGATTATTTAGTTATGCACTTACGGCCAATATTAATAATCAATCCTAATCCAAAACTCGCTGTCCAAGATTGATATTTTGATCCATTTTTATGTTATCGCTTGCCAATAATATATCTGTGCACAGGATAACTATGGGAATAAGGTATAGGATAGGGCGGATACGCAGCTATCTAGATGGCTTGAAATCCATTAGATTGAGATACATTATTAACATTGGCGGTTAGGGAACCAAAACATTCAATTAAAATCATTAAACGACTACGCTGACTGCTATGTCAAGGTTTAAAGAGCACATCGCCTGCTAGTGGCTCCTGGATTATTCTGTCAGTCCTGCCAGTTACAAGTAGGTGGTAGAGTTGTGTGCAGCAGCTTAGCCAGATTAGTTCTTGCTAATGTCGTATTCCTTGCTGGGCTATGGTAGCAGATAGACTTAGTCAATTTGCCCAGCCTGTTCTACCTGGCAATAAAAGAGCATTAGCAACATTTGTGATGTTACCTACAAGGCGACGGTTGTCTATCAGGAGAACTGACTTCTTATTTGCTGTCTATTAATGTAAAAAGCAAATACATACCAACGAGTCTTCGTCCACGAATTTGAATCAAATATGCCTCCTACTTTACTTATCACTACACAGTATAAAACAAAGTAGCTTCCTTTGCCCCTATGTCCCTTTGTATGTTTAAATCTTTAAAACTACGAAACGGATTTTGATGCGTTTTTTTAATGGATAAAGTGATTGAAGAGAAAGGCTTATATGTATATTTCATAACCGTTCGAAGCCGGGCCGAGCCACTAGTTAGTAATATACAGAAAACAATAAATATAAAATAAATGCATTTAAAGATATCCCAGGTAGGTATCTGTTGCTTATCTTCTAGGTACAGACACAACTTTTAGATTTTAAAATACGCAGCATAAATGTTTTTTGTACCCAAGGCCACACCTACCGACATTTACGTCATAAAAGCACTACTCTTGTTCCCAGATACGAAATACAGATAAGATACCAATACGAAAGCTCTATTAAATATATCAGCTTTTACAAAATACCAGACTTACTTTAGGATTTTTATTTAGTGCACGAAGTAGCAAAGTATTGACTTCAAGTTCATGGGAAATTAAAGATATGTTTTCCTTTAAATATAATTTAATTGGTATTGCAGTGAAAGTGGAAATGAATATTTAATTTATAGAGTAAAGTAAAACATTTTTTTAAAGTGATTTAAAAACAATCGAGAAACATTTTCAAGACTTAAAATTAGAACGTTAGAAAGTTTTCGAAAAAGGAATATATTTTGGAAACGAGTTCTATTTTCAATAAATTCTTCAAATAATAGGATGTATGGCAAAAACATTATTAAAAATTTGTAATAAAAATAATAATGGATAATTCTGTAATATTAACGTTTCCGACAGTGATAGTTGTGGTTGTCATCACATGTTTTTTTCTACGGTGTTGCCTTATTATATGTTGTAGTAAGTATGCTTTTTATTGTAGTTTTATTATGAATAATAAATAAATATTCCTGGACAAGTTAAACAAATTGAATCTAACCCCAAAGTAAGCAAATTATATGCTTGTGTTATGGGTGTTAGTCAACGATTCTAATACATAGAAATACTTAAATAGATACCAGAATAAATTTAATAAACACCCAGACCCGGAAATGCCGACACCTAAATGTTCATCACACAAATGCCTGCCCCCGTCGGGAATCGAACCCGAACCTCGCGATTCGTCGATGCAGTTAGGCGAATACACTAGCCACTCGGGAGGCGGTCAAAAATGAACTTTTTATTAATAGGTTTTTTTGAATGTAAGTTATAGATAAACTATTAGGTTTGTTAAATGATAAATACAACAATACAGTATTCTTTATTGACTAGGCAAAAATGGTTGAAGTCTTATAACCATTTTTTTTATTATATTATGAAAAGCGAACTATATTATTTAATAGATGGTTTATGTGAAGTTTGCATAAAATAGGTCTTTGCATTAAATTTAAAAATTGCATTTTTTGTAACAAATGAATTCAATAAATGGCGGACCAATTTGTTAATAGGTATTTTTCAGTCAAATTCAAACTTTTTTCAGATGGCAGCACAATCCTTTTTTCAATTTTTCTTTTGTTGTGTTAAGTAATTCATACGGTCATATACGTAGCGAAGCACGTACCGGGCAGCTAGTATGTTGATAATATGTAAGCAACGGCCAATACAAGGCAGGATTGGTAGTTAAGTTTAAACAGTATATTGTATCATTTTAATGTAGTAAATTGTTTAAAATTTTCAATCAGCAACGACACTAGTGTACACTGGTAATAAAACTTGCTTTTGCCATTGATAGTTTTTTTTATGATATTGGAAGGCAAACAAGCAGACTGATTTCCTGATGGTAAGAAATTCACGCCACCTTGAAACACCAAAGGTGGTAATGGTGCGTTGCCAACCTGAGGCCGGGATGTTAGGTCTCGAGCAAAAGTAAGTTTACCAGCTACCTTACCCTCGAAACCGGAACACGTCATGAAGTTATGGCGGCAGGAATAGGTAAGGCGGCCGTCATTTACCATTTACGAATGGTCAACCATACATAAATCTTCTCCCAATATCTGTATATATATATAAAAATTTAATCCCAATTCGCGTGTTCATCTTATCACGCCTAAACTGATGAACCAATTTTGCTTCTTATTTTGAACAATAAAACCGGGAAAATCGCAGGAAAATTTCAGGGAAAATCGAAAAAAACAATACTTATTTTTTCTATACAAACTGGTTTCAAAGTTCTTTATATAAAAAACTAAAAGCTATCACCACAATTACCCATATAAATATAATCAATCTATTTTTTATTGAGAAAATAAATAGTAACAAAATAAATGTATTGCATGTTCTTATTATAAGTTTACCTTTTTATAGTGATATAACTACATTTATGGATCATGGTTTCGAAGTCTAGGCTAATTTTTAAACACCAAACAAGCTCGAAGATATTTTGAAATACATACATGTGTACTGCCTCGCAGAGAGCGTACTAGACAACCTGAACAGGCCCAAGTCCATCGCTACAAAAGCATTGTTCTTCAGCAATACGCAATACTTTAGATACTATCAAATAGACTAATATTCCCCGTGTTGGTCCTTTGCAGAATAGACCATCTGCCTTCCTGTGCCAGGCAGATCTTAAAAGGCGAGCATAGACTTACCGTCACTAACACGTCAGTTGGTTGAGTCTCGTTCGTTGATATTTAGTGAGTGGGGTCATTGGCCAGAAGCGTGCACGTCGCGATCCCTGCCAGTCCATTGGACTGCAATTCTGACCCGAAAAAGTACCGCAGAGCGGGTTAGGGCGTTCCCTGGAGGCGACGCGTACCGATCCGCCCTCGTCGGTACGAAAAGAGGCAGATGCGGCGATGGGGGCCGCCACCCTCATGGGTGGCGGCC
>NJDC01002291.1:64366-106038 GCA_002245475.1 Calephelis virginiensis
ACTTACCTGCCCCTATATAGATTATAGTAGAATTATGCTACCTCTGTCGGGCAGATCATGAGAAGCGAGCATAGATCATTACCAACAAGACCATTGCTGGTAGACTGCGAAGTAGCAATTTGCTTGTATAGGTATCCACCATCTTACCTATTCCTGCTGCTTAATGACAGCCTGGCAATGTCATGTTCCGGTCCGTGGGACTGGTAGTCTACCGACTTGAACATTTGTTCAAGGTTCTAGGATATCAAAGCATTTACAACATTAAGAGATTCGTGGGCTTGTTTCCGATCTTATCCCATAAAAAACATATATTGACGTGGCAACGTCTTAAATTTGGTTGTGGCTCGGAGTCACTCTTGAAAAAGTGTAACGCCTGCTCACGTCTGTTACGATGAGTCACCGAACGAGAGAGAGGCTCGCCAGACCGGTACAATGTTTTAGTAAACAAAATATATTTCTATAGTTAAAATTTGTGCATTTATTATTTTCATTCAATTCCTTGTTCCTATTGTGCAATTTAATAATATTCATATCAATAAATATTCTACCGAGAAAAAGACGTTGTCACGTAAAATCTTCGCCCGTAAAACCGACTTTACAGGCAACCATTTCTTTCAAAATGTAGCGATGGAGAATCAGTATCCGAAAAAAATATTCACGTGGACCATACAAGTGGTTCCTACTTGTGCGCGTCGACATTTGTAAAACCTACCATCGGATCAGCGACAGAGAAAGAATTAATCTCACCCGTAAGCCTCAAATATTTTAAACGTTGGTACGAATCCGGGCGAGACTTGAATTCTACCACCTAGTCTTTGTTACTGTGCTGGCGACACAGACAGACGCTCGTCTTTTATGAGCTGCTTGATGGGAACAAAGTTGGTGTATATTGTCAAGGAAAGCCGGGGCCAACACAGGGTCAAATTTGTTTTGGTCGAGACTGTAGCTAAACGAATCACAGACTTTTAAAGTAGGTACAGTCATCTAAGAAAACATTACGGGACAAACTGTAAAGTATGTCCTGTCAAACAAAAAAAAATGTCAGACTGTACGGACGTTAATGAGCCAAGTTTACAGGACAAAATGTAACCTTCCTAAACATCAAATCAGTAAATTAATAAATCAGTTAATTAATTAGTTCGCCTCTGTGATCTAGCGGTTCAGATGTTGGACTTGACATGTGTGGGACATGAGGTCCCGGGTTCGAATTCCGGGTCGGGCAACAAAAAGAAAATTTGAGTTATCCAATTTTCTAATTAAAAAAAAGACTGCTCGGAATTGAATATGTGTCCGGTTGGCGATAGGCTTGCCACCTATCACATTGTGGGACTTGTGTCTTAGGCTAGTCGTGGGTCCCCTGGCTGTGCCTTTGCCTCTTCGGGGACATGGGCGTGAATATACTTTTTTAAGTTAGTTTATAAGTCATTGGTGACAAAAACTCTTACATCCGTCTGTACGTCTCTTCTAAATAGCATTACTACATACATATATACACTACATACATACATTACATTACTTGAGTTTTCTTCGCATTCAAATGCAAGTTTCTTTTTTTAAAATCATCTTCTTTAACTGCGACCAATGCTTGCAGCTTAGATGGTGTAGAGGTCAAAAGTATAGCATCATTTTCATAAAGTAAAAAATGGAAGAACATTAAATCAACATTTTTAATACTTTTATTAACAGTTTTATTGTACGTAAAGATAGGGTTTTTTAGTAACTGTCTTATTCGCTAAAATGTCTTTGACTTAACAATAATTTCACTGAATGTCTGTGTCTGTAATTTTAATAACATTGTACATCCAATACACAAGTATTATCACAAGTAAAATCTAGTAAAGATATTTGCCATCTAATGTGATTATCATTTTGTAATCCACATTATCTGATTAAAATGTTTTTTCAATAACACATACTGGTTAGAAAGTATTTTTATCAAGTATCGATTTCTGTGTGATAGGTACATAAAAACAAAACTTATTTCTTTGGCATTAAAATTTATTGTAACATTTTTTTTTATTTAGGTATATGAAAATTTTTTCACACATACTACTACTTAAACTACTTTATTAAAAATAAAAAAAACACAGCATTTTTTTAAAGTTTATTATGATATGAGTTAATTATTTTCTTGTAGTTCGGGTCGTCAAGAAGAGTTATATGCGCATAGGAATATCTGTTGATTGTGTTGACTTGAAGGTTTAGAAGCTAAAGTTTTTACCGTCAAAAATATTAAGGCCTAAAGAAGGTGATGTCCTTTATAAAAAATAATAGTTGCTTTGTAATTCTGGTAGAACTAGCAATCCTTTTCGGTACATGCCTATAGTGCTAGTGCTATATACGTACACCTTCTGTCCGTTCTACCCCGGGCTGCACGACACACCAGACGGCTTTTCTGCCCACTCATTCTCAAGCTATGTAAAGCGGATGCCTGCGAGGGTTCGTACCTACCTACAATGGTGCGCCGTCTCGTGTTCCCGCGATTTTCACGATAACGACGATCTGTCGACGGACGAAAAGTAATATTTTAAATTCCTTATAAATGCTCCATAGTGACTGACCATTAACTGTAACCGGGGAACGTCACGTTTTCACAGAGCTCGTTCGTTGGTTGCTTTCAGGCTTAAACCACTGGATTGTAAAAAACTTTCCATGTAATATAAAAAAAAATATCCTAAATCTGATTTTTGTTTAACACATTCACGTTTTTGTTGCGATAACTTTATTTTATCTCGATGTTTAGGCATTTACGGCTGTTGACATTTTCTTTACACAAAGTTCTTTTAATACGTAGAGTGAAACTGTAATAGCATATTTCACACAAGAAAAACCTTGTAAACTTTTGACAAGTTTTCATCGCATTGGCAACTAATTCTTTGTATCCGTGGGCAATGATGACTATTTCCCAACACATAGAAAACTAGTTAAAACGCCAGTAATCCCATTATAAAATAGGTTTTTAATATTAAAGCGCAGAATGTCCTTTTGGCTTCACTCATTATCATAATCTGTTGATACAATCCCCTTATCACTTTTATTAACAGCTTTAATTTATTTTGCGATAAACCGCCATTTGTATTATCAATTTCAATACCAATACACCAAAGCTGTACAAAATGTCGAATTTAACGTCGTTGATGGTGTTTATGGCATTAAATATAATACTATTCTGGGTTCTATACGGGTTGCTTGTTAAATATTTCGGTAAGTAGTATACACGTATATTTTTGTCGGTTTTTTGTATCGCTTAGATACTATAAAATGTCTGTTATTTATTTGTTACGCTTGGGCACTTCTTGTGTTCAATATTCAAAGTGAAAAAAAATGTTGATTCATAAACATTTATCAAATCTCTCCAATGGTGGTAAATACTTAAGTTTTTTTTTTTAATTTAAGATAATGAAGAAGAATATAAATTATTTAAATCGCGTCTCATAATATTGTTTGTTCGTCTACTCTAGAAAACTTAGACAATATTTAACCGATATTGATACAATTGCGGAATTATCTGTTAGGTTAGGTTAATTTAAAATATGACCATGTTTTCATAACTATATAATAGCGTTAAGTTGCGTCTTGTAGCCATTGGTGTACTTACGTTTTGCCAATTGCCGTAAAAAAAGTATCTTCACGCCTTTATCCCCGAAGAGGTAGGCAGAGGCACAACCAGGGCACACGCGACTAGCCGAAGACACTAAGTCCCACAATGTGATAGGTGGCAAGCCTATCGCCAGCCGGGCATATTTCCAATCCCGACCAACATTTTTTATTAGAAAATTGAAAAATCCAATTTTCTTTTTGTTGGCCGACCTGGGATTCGAACCCGGGACATCATGCAGTCAAGTGCAACACCCGGACCGCTAGACCACAGAGGCTAGACCAATTGCTTTGCCTACTGTTAATGTTGTGCCGATGGAAAATTAAAATTTCTTACTACCGTGATCTGGGGGCTGATTACGTATCTCAGTGGCCAACAGTGTATTTGCTGTCTGCTTTTTATTTCTGTTGGTCACTGGAGATAGCAAATATAAAACACGTCATTTGACAGCTATTTGATGTACACTTTTCCCATTTGAGTTGGCCACTGAGTTACGTAATTAGCCCCCTGGAATCTTATCCTGTGCATTAAAGTTGTATTGCTTTCTCAACATCATTTTTAAAAAAACAACGACCTAATTGGACACACAAAGTCGCGATAAAGTTCTCGGATCGGTCAGTCGGTCGGTTTTGGCCAGTTCGGTCTGTGTTACTAGGAAATAGGATTATGCGTTAAGTATCTAAGATTTATATTGCCAACTTATTTTTTTTTTCTTTTCATAGTGTCCTAGTTTATCATTGTTTATCAATTGAGTGTGGCTTTTTAGTATCCTCGCCGCACAGCAATTTGTCCAGCATCTCTTTCTAATTTCGTCTTCGAATTCTCTACTGATAAATCACCTACTAATTAGTATGTTTTTAAATGGTGATTATTAAAGAAAGAGTAACTTTTCTGAACGCTTATTTAATAACTCTTGATTGATTTTTTCAAACTCATTTAATATTCAGGCTTGGCATCTCTGGTCTGGAAGAAACTCCCTCTCCACATTTAAAAATCCTTGAGTTAACCTTTAAAGGCGGTTTGCACGTTCCTGAGTAAAATGACAATGAGGTAAACTACAGGTATCATACATAGAAAGATTTAACCATAATTAATAAATCAATTATGAAAGTGGCCCTAAGTGGAACAATTGACAATTACCCACTAGTCGTAACGATGAACTTTGTGAAGTATCAGTAGGAATTCAAACAAACCCATCCTTTTTTTATGTATACACCTATACTCAGGGCCGTCTTAGATCATGCTGGGGCTCTTTGCGCACATAAAAATTTGGGGCCCTTTTGGATAATAAATAAATCAAACTTTACAATTTTTTTGCTATGATTTTTGGGTAATCAATTACCTACATTATCTTATTACAGTTTGCCATTAATAATATTAGTGTGCTGCTGTTTTTTTTTGTGATTACGATAATAGTTTCTTTCGGGATTTCTGTTGAGCAAAAACTTTTATTAAATCTTCAAACTCAGTTTTCTGAAGAATGTCACTTTCTATGCCCATTATTATTGACAAATCACTTAGTCGTTCTTAAGCCGCGAAATTGAAGGTTCCCGAATCAGGGCAAAAAGAAAAACGTAATGCACTCAACCAAAATATTTTGAGGTTAAATAAGAGTGAAATGGTCGATCCTTCGGGGCCCTCTGAGTATAGGGGCCCTGAGCACTGGCTCCGTGTGCCCTTATGATAAAGACATGCCTATACTTTTTTTTCTATTTTTGTAGAACAATATGTTATATTTTGTATGTACTTATATATTATTGTTGTTTGTATTATTAACTAGCGGCCCACCCCGGCTTTGAACGGGTATAAAATATATATATAAACCTTCTTCTTCAATCATTTTGTCTATTAACAAAAACCGCATCAAAATCCGTTGCGTAGTTTTAAAGATTTAAACATACAAAGGGACATAGAGACAGAAGAAGCGACTTTGTTATACTATGTAGTGATGTGTAAATGTAATTAAATGATACAAGCACAAGAATAATAAATTAATAAACCAGGCTAACCTGACGTTTCTTGCACGTTGTAAGTTGCCCGAATAGGTTTATTTGCTACTTATCCGTTGTCACTCCTTAGTTTAGGTATTTTCTTTATAATAATAATAAATATTACTGGACACCTTACAAGAATTGAATCTAACCCCATCACACAAATGCCTGCCCCCGTCGGGAATCGAACCCTGCGGCATAAATTCTAATGTAATAATGGACCTTCGAAACGGAAATGACATTATTTAACTAAATGTTATCGTGTTTAGTGGTAATTAACATTCCAAACTTCTGTTTTGAAATGTGTTTGATTACTTAATTGTATTTTCAAACGACTTCGAAAAAGGTTGTAAGTTGGAGGAGGTTATTCGGTATAGATAAGATAAGAGATAAGAAATCGACTAACACATGATTTTTCCGATTTTTTTTTTGAAAAAGCATAGGTGTTTTTGTGATGGTCCTAGTCACCCTGTCTGATAATGGAATAAAATACCAAGGAAATCAATGAAAATAATTAATTCTTGTGTGGGTGGGTACAACCTAACAATTTCGAAGTCGGTGTTTGTAGTTTTACCGCGCTTAAATTATTCACTTTTATTTAAACCCTGACGCAAAGTAGTTAGACGTGCCCACATATGTGTGTGTGTGTGGGTGTGTGTGCGTATCCGTGTGCGTGCGTGCGTGCGTGCGTGTGTACGTGTGTGTGTGTGTGTGTGTGTGTGTGTGTGTGTGTGTGTGTTTGTGTGTGTGTGTGTGTGTGTGTGTGTATCGTATCGTCGTTCTTCAGCGGATAGACAGATTTGGACGCAGTTTACTTTGTTTGAAAGAAGACGTCATAAAGCTATAGTTATAGCTATAGTAGTTTAAGTAGATCTGTCCAGGCATTCAGGGTCATCAGCTTATTTGCAACTCTTCCGTTAGCACCGGAATGGATATAAGACGCACTATGGGTATTTATTTCACTTTTGAGTGTATACGTGAGACCTAGCAGTCGAAACACTAACGAGTGCTAGTATAACTGAATTAGTCTGATGATTACCCAAAGATAGGAGACGTAACCCTGGAATGCATGTTGGTAAACCCATCGAGTTTGGACTCATTGGATTCTTTTCAACTAGACCTGTTCATATTTTCTGTTGACGAAGACTTGATGATAAGGACCAGATAATTGAACTGCGAGGCAGCAAATGGGTAAAAGTTACTATATTCTGTTTCGTAATCTTTTTAGTTCATCTAAAGCACAAGCTCGAAAACTGACGTAATTGATATGGTTCTAATCTATAATTTTTGGAGATCTGTTCAAGTCATCAGCTCATTTGTAAGCATCGCAATGAATATTAGACACATTAATGCTATTTATTTCAATTTAAACGTATGTATGACCTAACAGTTGTAACAATAACGAATGCTGGTATAACTGAGCGAGCCTGATGATGGAGCTTGAAGACAGAATACGTAACCCTGAAATGCCTACTGGTAAAACCATCGAATTTGGACTAATTCGATTGGCCTTAACTATAGCTGTTCTTATTGTTTGATGACGGCGGAGGACTTGATGACAAGGACCTGATGAATGAAATGTGAGACTATCAACCGTCTCGTCGATCATAGTTTAAAAATTACGGTATTAGGTACGTTTTGTAATCTTTGCTGTTCTTCTAAAGTACATAAAAGTAGAGAGATGTTGAGAGTTTTGTTTATTTGTGTGTGTACGAGTGTTTGTCTCTGGCATCGTAACTCCTAAGTAATTGTAGTGCGTTGATTCAGCCCCCCCACGTCTTTATAGTTTGAAGTATTTGTACGTGTGTAATGTCTGTGGCAATAACTTTTTGACCGATTTCGATGTAAATGTTTTTGTTTGAAAGCTGACTTAATCAAGATGTGATTGAGAGGGTCTTAGGAAGTTACAGATTTAGTGACATTTTCAGATCCTGGTGTTTCTTAAATTTATTTAAGTATCTGTTTAAGTATGAGTATGGTTAACTAATACCCATAACTGAAGCAAATAGTTTGCTTACATTGTGGTTAGATTCAATTTGTGAAACTTATTCAAGGATATTTATTGTTTATTTATCTTAGTTTAAAAAAGCACCAGTGCATTAGTACCTACTGATTTAGCAATGGATATATAATCGTACACAGCCTATCTCATCTAATCTTATCAGCATTAATTGTCCTTTGCAGCAAAGGGGTTAGATTTATTTCTTCTTTGTTTGTAGTTTAATAATTTACAGAATATTATGATAATTTTAATACTTACCTACTCTTTAAACATAATATATTTCGGGTCCAGATCTTTCAAGTGGCTATGCTTAGGAATTTTCGCAAAGAACGAACGTAAATCTTGGAACCCAACATTGTACTATGTCGGAATTTTATCCTGAGTACCTGAACTATACTTATATTACTGGTAACTAACGCATAACCTTTCTAGGGCGGCTTCAGTACGTCAAAGCAACAACTTTTGTTCTACAATATAATTTACGAAAACCGCGAAAAGAGGATTTGATTATCCATACAAAATGTTCATCGTCACAAACACACAAACACACATACACGTTCCCCGTGTTGGTCCGGGCTTCTTTGCAGAATAGGCCATCTGCCTTCCTATCAGGCAGCTCGTAAAAGGTGAGCATAGGCTTACCGTCACTAACACCGTGACATCCTACTAGGTGGTAGAGTTTCGCAGCGACTCGGCCGGATTGGTATCACCGCCTCACCTATTCCTGCCACCCTAACGTCCAATGCTTGCTGTTGGCGTGTTCCGGCGCGGAGGGTAAGGTAGACGGTACACTTACTTTTGGTTGAGCCGTAACATCCCAGTCTCAGGTTGGCATCGTACCATTACCACCTTTGATGTCTCTAGGCGGTGGGAATTTCTTACCATCAGGAAATCCGTCTGCTTGTTTGCCTTCCAATATCTTAAAAAAAAGACATACACACACAGACAGACACATCAAACTCGTAACAGCCTTCGTTTTGATTCGGGGGCTAAAAACGACTAAAAATATTTAATTGCCTAATAATAAAAAAAACAGTGAAGTAATTCGAAAATATAAATGTAAAGTGCATACATTGATTTTGAAATACCTCGACCTATTGTCTAGGGATGAAACGATACGACTAAATTTGGATTTACTACTTGGGTAGGTAGGTACTCGATACTTTTCTCCGATATCAAGTACAATTTAGTATCGATACTTTGAAATGAAGTATCGAGTAGGTATCGGTTAAAAGTACTTATATCAGTAAATTTTATGATTTACGGAAATTAAAATAATGGACGATTATCTTTTAACACACATTGATAAAGAACGAATATCGTAAATTGAAGTTTCTCGCATCCTAGGCTTAGTTCTGTGTAGTTGGCAGCCTTGGCAGTTAACAAGCTTGTTTGTCGATGCACGAAAAAAGTTTAACCGGAAGACATTTACAAATGTCGAATTTCTTGAGCAGCACCTTTTTTTCATAAATTATTTTGAAGGTGACATTTTGTACTAGCGCTTACCCGCGACACTTATGGTCAGGAGTAATTTTAAAAAGATATTATTTAAAAAAAAATGTTGGTCGGGATTGGAAATGTGCCCGGTTGGCAATAGGCTTGCCACCTATCACATTGTGGGACTTAGTGTCTTCGGCTAGTCGTGGGTGCCTTGGTTGTACCTCTGCCTACCTCTTCGGGGATATAGGCGTGAAGATACTTACTTACTTATTATTTAGTGTTAGAATATTATTAACACTTTTCAATAAAGAATACCAACACTTGTTACGGTTTTCACTCAAAAGTTTCCAAAAGCGATACAATACTAGTAAGTATCGATACTTTATTATCGATACTTGACGTCCGATACCGGTATCAGGCCCCCGCCACTCGGCCGTACCTACAGCGATAAATGCCTACAAATTTCACGAATAAATGTAACCTAGAATACTTTAGTACCTATTATTCTGTGCCTAAAATGGTTTGTTTCCTTTTTTATTACATATTATGATGTCATATTTATTGCAGTATCTATCACCTACCTGATAGACCGAGGAATCATACGCACCAAACGTAAGATATACTAAGTAGGTAGTCAAGTTGGTAGGTAGATAGATGAATATTAGTAGGTAGATAGCAGCGTTGCCGCAAGCCAACAACCCTACAGATAGATAATATTACCCTGCCTATAGCATCGAAGGTATCGCATAACTTTACGCTAGATAGTGACAGAGTAATGCGTTAAAAGAGAGTGGGAATACTTAGGCTATGTTTCACAATGTATCAGTAAAGCAATCAGTAGTTACTTATTGAGTAAATTACTGAAAGGTTAAATCCTTTTAGTAACTTACAACGCGTTTCAGAATCGTCCTTACAGTATTTTTATGTGTTGAGTAGTTACTTAACACTTAAGAGGCTGACAAGTGGCAACAACAATTAATATTTGGGTTCCGAAGCACAGTTTTGTAAAATTAGCCACTATTTTTGTCTAATATTTTTATTGCATATTTTTTGTCAAGTTTTTAGTAAAAAATATATACATTTTATAAAACATAAAGAAACATTACAAATAAAACAGAGATTGTTAGGCAACTTTAGTTTATGACAACAAAACCAAATAAAATTGATTGCATAATATTAGAATGCACTTTTGACGAAACGTAAATGTCATCTGTCTTTTGGCAAGTGTCAATAGTCAATATGTTAATATCTTCACGTCCATATCCCCGAATAGGTAGGCAGAGGTACAACCAGGGCACTCACGACTAGCCGAAAAGTCACATAATGTAATAGGTGGCAAAATTATCGCCAACCAGGCACATATCCAATCCCGAGCAACGAAGATAACGTTCTTAGAAAATTGAAAATAGAAATTCTCTATTTTTTTAGCTACTCGACCCGGGGATTGAACCCGGGACCTCAAAAAGTCAAGTCCGACACCAGACCGCTAGACCACTATTTAACTAACTAACTAAACAAAAAAACATCTAAATCTTCTTCAACGTTATCAGAAATATCCATAATTTTCAAAAGAACATTTTACCCTAATAAACATCTAAAATGAACAATAGTAACTTGAGTCATATCTAGCTGAATCGAGTGTGTTGAACACATCTGTTGACCATATTGTGTTGAAAGTCAAAGTTACTCGACAAGTAAATAAGTTAATCGCTACTCTGTCCGACCTTTAAGTTACTGGGCAGTTTAAGTGATGATTAGTGTTACTTGATGAGTGTGAAACGCAAAAACATGTTTTACTTTGTACTTAACTTTTAAGTAGCCTTCTTAGAACTTTACTTAGACATTGTGAAACATAGCCTTAGGGGAATATCTCGTGAGGTACGGAGCACTAGTAGGAGCTGAATTGAACTTTGTTGCTTAGATACAAGAGTCGCTTTTTCTAAGTAGTGTTGCGAGAAGACCGGATTCTGTGCGATAGTACATATTATTCTGTGCCGGTATAGAATATAAGTATCGATACTCCACTGTTATTGTTTCATCCTTACCCATGTCACGAGTACACAATCATAAAACTTTATACTTGCCATACATTAAAACTAATTTGCGACGACATTCGCTCAATAATCGAATTGTAAAAACTGTTATCGAATGTGTTAGTTTAGATATCTTCATTGGTTCATACCTCCTATTAATATTAAAATATCTGCAAATCAAAATATGGTAGAATATGTTGATTTACTTACTCAAATATTTTTGTGACATCTCATTTCACACATATTCCGCAAATAAATAATTTTCTTTCTTTCTTTCTTTCCTATCAAAAATTGTTTTAAATTAAAGCGGCCAACTGCGACTCGGACTCGCCTATGGAGGGTTTCGTAACAGCAAGTATCATGTGAAGTATAAATATCCTCAAATATCGAAATGGATTGGCAAGAACTTGCAAATTAATTCATTTTATACACAGCAGTGGTTGTTGACTTCACTCAGTTCGCGAATCACACTCTTAGCAATATGTAAGCAAACACGAAAAAAATCAATGAATTATCAAAGACATCATATTAAAAGCCTTAAGCTAAACGGATAAGTGATTCTAAACCACACAGCGTCATTACTTGACAGTGAGGTATAATTTTAAGTGTAAGTGGTGGTGAATTGTAACTTTAACAAAAACAAAATTATTGAACATTATGGAAATACTTCAAAGATCATAGTTATTATTATTATTGAGTATTAATATCATTACGAATACCTCATAATGGTTGTAATTTTGTAGAGCACTCACTAAACTAATTTTAAGTTGTCGCTGGCTTCTTTCAACGAAAGTAACAGAAAGAGACAAAACACTTGTAGTGCTGTCAAAGACCGCATACGACATTTCTACAGACGTTTAATCTATCACTCGGAAAACGTTGACTAAAAAGATCACAATTTGACATGTTCGGACTAATCTGACATGTCTAAAACGTTCCGTCTCTTTTGGTTTTGTTTCATTTGAAAAAGATAGCATGCATCTAAAATAAGTTTAGTTCGTGAACAGCAGAATTACCACAAATATGTAGCTTAATGTAGGTATGACAGAGCTTTTTAGGTTATTATTCCAGTTCTTATTCGTGGCTAGGTTTAGCTCTCTTGGTTAGATTCTTCTGATTTCCGTCTATGCTTATTTTCCTTTATGGACAATTACTTTACTCTTTGTGCTTATTAGCGTTAAATGTAATTATAAATATTATTTAGCTGTCAATCCGATATCAGTTGTTTAAAAGATGATACAGCTTTTAAAAATATCTCAAAAAATCGCGTCAGATAGCATGGGACGTAAACAACGTTTTATACTTTTTATTAATATTTGAATAGTGTATAGGAAACCAAATTACCTATACAGGATTAGAAAACATTAAATGAAAACAATAAGTGTTTTCCGATAAAAAATAAAATGTGACGTCACAATTATTATCACAGATAAAAACTATCAAACAATCGTTACTAAATGGTATTAACATAAACATTTAAAAATATGCCACATTAACTCAAAAATAAAGACCAATTTGATGTAATGAAATTTATCGACTACAGATAAAAAAGATTAGATTTTAGCTTTAATTATGGACAAAGTGTAGTCGGGACATTACGATAATGATTAATATCGTGATAGTTCCCTCAATATTAATTTTAAGGTAAAATATTGAGTAAAATGTATCCCGCGTATGCGTTTTGGGCTCTTTTCTTAATTGTGCTTTTGGTTATTCTTATAGTTCGGAGCTTACGTGAGTATATCTTTTCTTTTTTTTATATACATAATTGCAAAGCAGGGGTCATCATGTTTTATACCAATATGATTTTAACAAGTTATACCAATTGTCAACGTCAGCTTATGACGTATGATGTTAAGTTGTTATTTTATGAGGACATCTAAGCTAGCGCCCCAGGACTAATTTTATTAATGTAGTAGTACTAAGTATCAAACTTATCATTTTTAATTAATGTATTTTTGTATGTGAGCGCCTTCCAATAGTTACCCATGCCAACTAACATGCAATTGTGGAAAGTTTCAAGATGCCTGGCAATCAATGTGGTTTTTTTTATATAAAAAAGTATCTTCACGCCCATATCCCCGAAGAGGCAGAGAAGACACTAAGTCCCACAATGTGATAGGTGGCAAGTCTATCGCCAACCGGGCACATACCCAATCCCGAGCAACATTTTTTTTATTAGAAAATTGAAAAACTCAAGTTTTCTTTTTGTTGCCTAACCCCGGATTTGAACCCAGGACCTCGTGCAGTCAAGTCCAATACTTGAACCGCTAGACCACAGAGGCGATTTTTTTTATATTGCAACTTAACGTCCGTACCCCCGAAGACGTGTGCAGAGGTACGACTAGGACAAGCACGAATGCCCGAAGACACTAAACCATACAATGTGATAGGTAGCAAATGCCTTCCTTACTGGGCGCTATTCCAATTCCAGGCAGAATTGCTTTTATTACACAATGCATTTCGAGTTGCCCGACATGTATATCGAATTCGGGACGTCATATGGTCTATGACAACACAGGACCACTACATCACTTTTGAGATGCTTTTGCAATTTTATTTTTAAAATTACGAATTTTAATTCTACATATGATAAATGTATCTTTGAAACCTGGTGCTGCCAGTTATGACGATTCTACCTTCAAAGTCAATAGTTCCTAATTACATGAACGTGTTGGTCCAGGCTCCTTTGCACAATAGACCATCTGCCTTCCTGTCAGGCAGCTCGTAAGAGGCGAGCATAGGCTTACCGTCACTAACACCATGACATCCTACTAGGTGGTAGAGTTTCACAGCGACTCACCCGGCTAGGTACCACCGCCTTACATATTCCTGCCGCCATAACGTCAAGGTATGTTCCGGTTTGCTTACTTACTTTTGCTCGAGGCCTATCATTATGGCCTCAGGTTGGCAACGCTCCATAGCAAAGGTGTGCTGTCTCTAGGTGGCGAGAATTTCTTACCATCAGGAAATCCATCTGCTTGTTTGCCTTCCAATGCCATAAAAAAAGTCTTCTCTACGGGGCTCATTTCATTGATTTGGAATAGAACTCGTGAGCTGTATCAATCATGATAGCTGTGACATTCAAGCGGCAAAATTCCATGTACTGTCGGATACAAAAGTCTTTGCCGAATTTTCCATGCACATTGTGCTGAAATTTAATAATGGACTTTTGGAACTACTCGTATCGTCGCAAACAATTTTTGTCATTCTACCACCAAATTTAGTCAACGCTTGGAGCCAAGTTATGTATGTCAGCGTCACTAACATAATGTAAATTGTGTATGGGCCAATCATGAAACCAGCATAGATGACGCAAAAATGTTTACAAATTGCTGCAAAACTTTAAGTTTTGCCATTAACCTCAGTATTTTTGACTAGTTTGTGAACTTAGCTTTATGTATGTCTATATATGTTTTGTATTTGGACCCTTATCATTCTTATCTTTAGAAAAACTCCGGTCAAAATTGGTACAGAAGTTATTTCTTTAAACAGACTGTCCTTAAGACAGACAGAAGAATATGAAGAAACGTCCATTCTTACAAGTTTCATTTTATAAAAAAGTATTTTACACTAATATTTCACGAAAGTACCATGGTAAGATCAATAACACAAGAACTGTTGTTGATCAACATTTATTTTATTGCACTTTTAGAAACGAAACACTTACGCCAACGAATAATTCTATCATCAAAACATTTTTTAACGCTGTTTCCGGAATTGAGTTCAGTTCTCGTTGCGAATTCTCCTTTAAGTCTTCTGCCGATTGAAAACGGGTGCCACGAAGTGGTACTTTGAGTTTAAGGAAAAGAAAGAAGTCGGCTGGTGGAGGATATGGTGGTTACTCTGTGGTATGTGTTGAGTGTTTGTCAAAAAATCGTTCACCATGATGGCCTTGTGCGAAGCCGTATTACGGTGGTGTAAAATCAAAGAATTTTTCGGAGCGAAGTTTCTTAGTGCGCGTTGTGAAAGGGGGCTAGACGGAAAAAATCTCACGAAAAGTTGTCGAGACTATTTGCTATTACTAAGCTGCGCGGCAGCGCTATTTGTAAGCTGTGCTGCGTGCGCATGTTTTTCTGTCAGATTTTAGAGATTGATAAAGATTGATAAAGATTGATAGAGACTGATAAATATTGGTAGAGACTGATAAAGATTGAGAGAGAACTTCGTTCCACCCGGGTGTCCCTTGACACCTCTCAACTTTTTTATTCTCGTCACCAGTGACAATGCGTTCCACGAAAGTTGGGTCAGAATTGACTAGTTATAGCATTTCCTCAGCGACTCTCATGGGACTGAGCTTTTGGAGAAAATTCAGGTCTTTTGTGTCTAGTCGAGCGTCAATGTTTCATACTCAAGTGATAAGTTGAAATGATACGGATCGACTCGTGAGGTACAGAAAGTTCTGTCTCTCTCAAAGTTGAATAGCAATTTTTCAGTTCAGTTTTTCAGTCACTGTTTCACTCACTTTTGCAGGAGTTTGTTCAATGTTTTTGTCCTTTATGAAATTTGCAATAACATCACTAAAAACAGCGCTGTATTTAATATAAATAGCAAATGCAATTCAAACTCCGCGTCAAAATGGAAAACAGCTGTGCCAATCTAACAAATACAAAAAAAAACAAAAACTTTAATTTAGCACCATAAACAAATAATCTATTCCTGTTACATTTTGACAGAATGACTTGCCGCCAATATCACGTTAAAAATGAAAAAAAATCACATTGGATAAATTTATTTATCTTTTGCGCTGGATGATACCTACCAATATCAACAAATAATACATTTTCCTATAAATCCAGAGGTGTCAGAATATTTATCAAAAGAATTTTAATCTTAAATTTTTTGCAATACGTACTAAAGTTTAACACATATGTAACGAAAATAGTGAAATTATTACATTCCGTTATCATCTTTCTAACTCTAAAAATAAAGATCATATTATTGAAACGCGCATTTTCTCGAGAAAATATTTTTCAGATCAGTACAACGACACCATTTCCTTAACTTTACAAGTGTATTCAGCGCGGAGTTCTGGAAAAAAAAATATTTAAGTTTGTTTCGGAAGTGTTTCTCACTTTAATCGTTTTTGTTTTGAAAGCGGTTTTAAGTGACGTCAAAATTTATTTTTTTTTAAATATTTACTTCTATAAAGTGAAAAAGTGATAGTGTTTTCTGTGTCTAATTCGAAAATGGCTCCGAATCCTGATTTTACTGAAATGGAAGAAGCTTACGTTACCTCTGTACGCAAAATTGCTTATGTTGCAGTGTTTTCAACAATTTTATTAATGTCTTTTGTTATAATGTGCATCAAGGTAGCAGCGATAGGTATGTTTATAATCATTTATTACAAAAAATATCATCAGGCCCGTGTTCTCGAAGAGGTAGGCAGATGTACAACAAGGAAAGCCACTACTAGCCGAAGGCACTAAGTCTCACAGTGCGAAAAGGGGGCAAACCTATCCAATCCAACGTATCCAACGTATCCAATCCTGGGCAACGTTGGTATTATTTAAAATTGTATGTACACATTTTTTTGGTATTGCCCGACCAGGGCATCAGAACTAGGATCTCATTAGGTCAAGTCCAAAATCGGACCGCTACACTACACATGCAAATATCTATATATTTAAAAGAAAGTGGTGTTAGTTATAGTATTCATAGCTTAACTGATTTGGTTGAAAATTGATAAGGAGGTAGCTTCGAACCAGATGAAGGGCATAGCATATATTTTATCCTGTTCGATTGTGAGGAATCTAGGAAAAACAACATTGTAATTTTTCCCATAGAAACTGAACAGATGAAATGAAGTTCGCCGTAGCAGCTAGTTTATTTTAAAAAAATGAGATAAATAGCTGTAGTTCTAAAAATAACCAAATTAAATGCTTCTGTTATGGGTTTTAGCAGTCTAGTGTAGTTTGAGAATCATAGATATTGCTACGTAATTCTGAAAAGATTATGTTATTTACTGAAAGAGTATTGGTTGATATCCACTGCTCATGTACTTTTATGAATAAAGAGCTTTTTAACTGAACGAATCAGCTTGTTTGTTTATTTTCGGACCCACAACTAAAACGAGGTATCTACCCAAGTCTGTTTTAGTCCATAAACGGAAAAACCTTTAAGTATTTAAAAGCAAGAGTAGGCTTCTTTTAGCTTAGTCTGCTTCTACCTTAAGCTTCTTGCTGTCTTAGCTGTCTTCAAGTCTACTAGCCACCCTACACTCCGGATCGTAACATGGCAGTATCATTAAAAGTAAGGCATGCATGGCAGTATCTCTACCGAGCGAGTTACTGCATACCACTCTGCCACCAGTGGGTTTCTTATGGTTCTATGAATCATGTTACCTACGCTCATTTCTTACGGTTGCCATCTCTGCGGATAGGCAGATGGTCTATTCTACTCAGAGGTCCGGACCAAAACAGGGACAATTCTGTGAAGCAGCGGCACAGTTTTGTTTGTATGAAAATGGTAATTAATGTGAAGGAAGCCAGAAGGGTCTGCAAAGATCGTGAGATTACTAAAGTAAAAAAAAAAACACATTTCTCGTAAACTATCTATTTAAACATCAACAAATATGTATTAACGCAATTTATCTATAATCTTAATACGTGGCTACCTATTCGTCTACTTCTTTTTAATATGAACGTGAGAATACTAACTGACTTTTTACTTAACAACTAAGTCAATAAACTATTATTATGGATGCCTAATTTGTTTTAGAGTATTTGATAATTTGATGTAAGAGTTTTGGTTGATGATGTAGTGCTGGAACAAGTGAATGAAATTATATATCTTGGTTGTGCTTTTAGCAGGGATGGTAGGTACACCGCGGATGTAGAGAGGAGAGTGAGTGCAGGGAATAGTGTGAATGGGGCGTTGGGTAAGCTATTCCAAAGCGAGGTTTTGAGTCAAAAAGCTAAACTCGCTTTGCATAATTCTGTGCTTATTCCAACGTTACTGTATGGAAGTGAGAGTTGGGTATGTCAGAAAGAGCATGAAAGTAGGATAAATGCGGTCGAAATGAGAGCACTACGGAAAATCTGTGGTGTAACGCTCGTTGACCGCATTCGTAACAGTGAGATCCGAGAAAGAGTAGGATTGAAAAAAAGTGTTGGTGTTAAAATGCGAAAGGGCATGCTCCGCTGGTTCGGTCATGTGGAAAGAATGAAAGATGAAAGATTGACAAAGCAGATATCCAATGCGAATGTGGATGGATGTAGGTACCCGGGGAGACCAAGGCTGACATTTCACGATCAGATCAATCGGATATTATCCGAGGGTGATGTCAAGAGTCTCCAAAACCGGCGTGTTTGTATGAAAAGGGTTATGAATGTGAAGGAAGCAAGACAGGTTTGTCAGGATCGTGAGGTCTGGCACTCGATACTCTCTGCCTACCCCGTAGGGGCTTGACGTGAAGATATGTATATGTATGTAATTTGTTTTAAATCGGTGGTAAACATACAACACATTTTTTAAATTGACAAATTCTTGTCATTGTAGGCAATGTAATTATTTTTTTCGTACTACAGGTACTTTCCACTTACCTACAGTGAAAATGTGCGGCAGCAATCAACATTTATATTTATATAAAATTTATGTTCGAAAGTCATGAGGAACCAACGGAACCAACTGTATAACCAACGTACAAGAAAATACGTAACAACGTATCATTAGTGAGATAAAAATATGATTAATTCTATTCTTTGTAATTTAATTTTGTAAATAAACATTGCAAAGCTTCGTACCCGTCTATAGGTACTTTATATTTATCTATCAGGACTAATCGTTGTAATCAGATAAGGAGCTGTGATTATTTTAACATTATGACTCACAAAAAAAATCATAAATATAAAATGCAGCGCCTGTACAAAATAGAAAAAATAATTCACTAACGACATTGCTAATAAAAAATAGTAGGATTTTTGGTGGGTTAATTTTTATTCTCTCTTATTCACCTACTCATTATGAAAAACTGTGGTTAGTTAGTATTAAAGATCATCTGGGAAATACAATCTTTCAAATACAAAAACAATTTTTAAAATTGTTTCAGAAATGAGTAAAAGATCGGTTATAGTACACAAAAAATAAACTTAAAAACTACTTGTCAGATATAGAACAAATGTGGAAACTTTGAACAGCTATGAAACATATGACCTACTCCACAAAAATAAGAATAGTCAAATTATTCACATTTGGCGATGTATTCGTGTATTATCATAACAAAAAATATAGCTAAATTCGAATTGAATGGAGAAGTTACCGTAGAAGTCTGAAGTCACTATATTAATGGGGTTTGATTTCGGCGTCCTATATGCTTTGTATAATACAAAACACATTTATCTGTAGTAGTGGTCGCCTGTTGGTCGAAATTCGACCATAATAAATTTTAATAATGTGTTGATAAGAACACCATCTTCATTTCTTAAGACCAACTACTTTCTTTCCAAACTTTTTAGTGCGCCATCTGTGATCTTTTATCGTTAATTTTCGTAAATAGGGGTCCAAAATTTTGGCATCACGTTTTAATTTAAATAGATTTCTAGGTCTAGGAGCTTAATGAATTTTTGAATGCCATTTATGTGTGTGTAAATACCTACACTCTAAAATAAAACCAATGTAACTTGCTAACTTCTGAACTAGATCATCTCGGATAGTTTGTCCAGGGATTTAAAAAGTTCTAAATATTTTTAAACAACAATTTATAATTTGATCTTTAGGAGCCTCAGAGGTCCCACCAGCAACAAACCTTTACTTTATTTAGGCTACATAATATAGGATTTTTGTATATTCGTGTGGCTTAAAACTAGACAAAGGCCATCATTATAAGTGTTGCGTGGCTGTAATTATAATATAAATTCCTGCACGTAGCACTTGAGCTACGAAACGAAGCCAAGCTACGACGGGAGCGTTATTTTTCCACCATAACTTTCAGCTACGAGATGTTTTTGCCGTTGGGGTTAGGACTTAACAGGAATAATTTAATTTCTGTATTTCGACCGTAGCTCTCACACTACAAAAACAACAAGAACTGGAGGAACTACTACTACTAGTACTTTTGTAAATTGGAAAGTGTGTGTACTTTTATAAATTTATTGTAATAAATTTTAGAATAGGAATCGACTAGACCTTGGACAATTTCCCGCTTATATGAAAGACGTCCCATTAAATAAATTTAAAAAATGTGTCAAAGTTAAATTGTATAAAAATGTTGCTATACAATCGCTATATACCTTTCGGATAAGAGTGCTTGAAATTAATTGCTCCTCATTACAATCGTATTATAGTAATACATCACACATTAGTGATGTATTAATAATAAATTTGTATAAAATAAGGAAAAAAGACAATCCCGCTGAGTTTCTTGGCGGATCTTTTCAGTGTGTGGCTGTGTTCCAACAAAAAAATTCTAATCTATTCTATCCTTGAAGAAGGACAGGTCTACATTTTTTTCTGTTGTCTCAACGGATTCTCGCGGTAGAGCCAAATAAGTTTATTAAGCACCGCTTAGTTACTTGAGCTACGGACAAGACCTACCCTTATAGGAAATCCATCTATACTAATATTATAAAAAGGAAAGGTTTGATTTTTTGTTTGTTTGTTTGAAATGAATAGACTCTGAAACTACGGGACCGATTCCAAAAAATCTGTCACCTTTGGAATGCTATATTATCCCTGAGTGACATAGGCTTTGTTTCATCAAAATCTGTGCAGTAGAAGCTAAGTTACGCAGGCGAAGCTGGGTGAAACTGCTGGTTTAGTAGATATTTGTATAACTATCGTAAGTATTTATGGGTTGAGTGATATTCGAAAGGAGAAAACATTCATGGGTGCAGTCATGAAACAGGAATTTGCATATTTTTAATTTTTACTTTTGTAAGTAACAGTATGACCGTCAGTTTTTTCTACACAATATTTTTTTTTGCTCACGTAGCTATGATCAATATTTTCGTAAATTTTGTTTTAAATAAAACTTCTAGCTAAAACCAACCATCAAATATGATGATTACGAAATCTATATCAGATAAGACAATAGATTGTTCTATCAAAAATGAGATATGTCAATATAACGAAGATAAAACAAACTTGAACACTATCTCGGTTATTCTGCTCACCTTGTTTTGTGAAAGAACGTTTTTTTACAATGAATAAAGAAAAACATATTTTTTCAAAAGTGAAGTGATTAGTGAAGTGACATTCCGTGAATTTGCAAGTGTAATTTCACAGGAGCGTCGAGTTTTTGAAATTAAACACTTTTTCACTAAAGTGAAAATTACTGTTTGACAATGGCACCTATGTACGGTTCACCCAATTACGATTTCCTCGATTTCGATTCACACGAAAATGGCTCTAATTCTGAGGAGAATGAGAGAGAGGTTGGCCTGACGGAAATAACGCTGTGGTACATCGTGGTGCTGATATCTTTGCTGCTGATTTGGGTTTTCGTTTTCTTCTGTTTGCGACTTATAGCATTACGTATGTATAATTAATTCTATATAATATGTAACCTCATACCACGATGTTTGTGTCAGCACTCCTTCGAAATGATTTTATGTGTATTTAGTAGGTATGACTATATTATATTCCCGTGATGACCACGCATTAATAATTCTTCCTTGGTTTTGTTATTTATTACAACACTTTATTCTTTTTCATACAAACTGTTAGTACGTAGCTGTTAATGTAAAGTGATACTAAGTTCTCCGAATCCGCTAGTAAGTAATCACAATGTTTGTTAGGTCAGCTAGTACTGAAGTAGTAACCATGTTCTTTGTGTAAAGTTAGCAATAAAAATTATTAGATTGTGACTGGATCACGTTATTTTTCTATATGTGACTGTCATCCCCCAAGGGTTATGATAATGTTGTTTTTCGCATTGGAGTGTGGGAATACCGGGGCTGCTTTCCAAATTCGAACACATATACATTGTTCCATTATAACTAGCCGGTTTATATTTGGTCGGTGTCGGTGTCTACCGACGCTTAGACATTTTTTTGTTACGTTTCGTTTTACGTAACGTATGACTGTATCACATTATCAGTAAAGCCTGTTCGTAATATCTCTTAAACAACTCCCTTACCAATTGAAATAATATTACTAACTTGGTAATCGTAAAATCCTTTTTATTAGAATCTATACTTGCTATCGTCGGCACTTGGTGGAATTCCATTGTATACTCACGTTTTTTTGTAGTTAACACTTGTACTTATCCACAATATACTTTATTTAACACTTTCTGTTACTTTCTAGCCAACCGGTTTCACTTTTTACAGCATCATCAGGGCTTTGAAACTAAGTAGTTAAAAAAAGTTAACGTTCAATACTTATTTGGTTGGATGTCCCTTTTATTTCTTGCGAGTTGCGAGACTTAACCGAGTAGTAGATACAATCACCATCTCTCTAGACACCTTTACTCATCGTAATTATTAGTGATACTTCTTATTTTCGAACTGTGTGACTGTCTATCCGTTAAAATGATAGTTCTCCAAATGTGTAGGTGACATAAAATCATGATTTTTTTACCGAGTTGTTCCGGGTCCTATAGAATAAACAATTTGTCTCTTTGCCAGGCAGCGCGAAAGAAGTAAACACAGGTTAAAATATAATCGTTCTACCCGTTCGGTATGAGAAATAGTAAAGTATTATTTTTCCCATTTTCCCTGTAACTTTCCCGGTTGTTTTCTTCATAAGAACCTTCTCCTGATAATAACTAACACAATAAAAAGGAAGTAGCCAAATCGGTCCAGTCGTTCGGAAGTTATGCGCTTACCAACACACTTAGCGATTCATTTTTATATTATAGATCAATAATGCCTCATTACCAACAAGACCACTGGTTGTAGCGTGATCCACCGCTTTACCAATTTCTGCCGCTATAATGACTGTATCATGTTCCAGGCTGAGGGTAGGGTAGCCGGTAGACTTGTACAGTAGGCCTAATATCCCGGCTACAGGATAGTGACGCTCTTGTTTCGTCTATGGCATGACGAGCCGTAAACTTGATTAACGCCCTCACACATAAAATAAGGAACTAGGTATGTTTGTTTCATTGCGTTTTGGTAGCTTTACCAAAGAGTTAATACTGTAATTTTGCGATAGTCACTGATTGATTATAGATAAAAATGTTTACAGACACTCAATCAATTTGTGAACATTTCAATGCGTTTTTTTTAATCAGGCCAATGTAATACTACAGGTCAGCTCAGTTTTACGTGTGGTATTAAATGCCATGTGCTATCCGATCACAATAATACTATGCTTTTGACACCTGTGGAAGTATGATGAAATTAAAATAATAAATTCTATGAAAACACAAAGGCTATTGGCTATGATGCTATTAGCACAGTAATATAAAATAATGTTGCAGCTATAATAGCTAAACCTCTTTGCCATATAATTAATTTATCTTTTCTGGAAGGGAAATATCCTGAAAGTTTAAAAAAATCAATTGTAAAGCCTCTTTACTTCTGACATGAACAATTTCAGACCTATAACATTAGTCCCAGTTACTTCTAAGATATTAGAAAAAATAATACATCAAAAACTTTATAGTTACTTACATAATTTTAACAAATTAACAGACAATCAATACGAATTTAAGAAAGGTAGATACTATAATTTTTGCATGTATTGACTTGGTAAAAAAAGTAACTGAATGTTTGACCAGTAGGGGTATCCACTTTCTGTATTTTTAGATATGAGTAAAGCATTCGATTTCACCTAAAGTAAACTTGACTTGACTTGACTTGAAAGAGGAAGCATCTGAAATTTTATCCAAAGTCTCGGGATGGCTTGACGAAAATTATCTTAGAATAATAATTAGTAAATTTTAAGAGAAAATTGTTAGAAATTCAAGCACATCACAGCGAAACTAAGAAGTTAGATATTTTTCCAAATAATATTAATATTGAGAATGTAGATTCTATTAACTTTTTAGGAATAAAAATTGATAAATTTTGTAATTGGAAATATCACATTGACTCTCTTTGTGTAAGAATTGATAGATTTGTGTTTGTTTCAAGAAGAATAACAGAAGAACAGGAGAAAGTGGCAAGCTTAAACGCGTCTCTTTTAGCCTACCATGAACATGTTTCCTCTGTTCGGTTGATTTGTTTAGAGTTCAAAAAAGTGTATACGAGCGAAATGTATTGTTGATCAATTGTATTCGTGTAAACCACTTTTTAAAACCTTGAAAGTTTTACCTTTACCTTACTTATATATTTTGGCTGTATGTGTATTCGAAAAAAAACAGAAATTTTAGGAATTTTACAATTTAGAAATAGTGAGAAATTGCATGTGCCTAGTTACAAACTTAATATTATTAAAAATAATGTGTACTGTATGTCAATTCGTATATATAACAAAAGTCCTTATAGTCTTAAAGCACTGCCTTTAAAAAGATTTCGAAAGAAGCTATTTTATTGTTGTTAGATAAAGCTTACTATAATGTAACCGATTTTTTGCAGAAAAGTTCAAAACGTGTTTTTTTTGCTAATACTAATTTCATAGCAATTAATATATTCTTGGTTGGGTGTAGTTGGTTTCGCCGTTTCTTCTCCTGATTGGCTAGGTTTAGTTTAAACCTAATCATATTTTTAAATTTTGTTAAAATTATAAAACATATATGTACTATAAATCTAATTAACAAATTTGTTTGATTTTAAAAATATTGCACACCATAATGTGTTAAAATATGTTGGTCTTAACAAATATCTTTTGTAACAACAAATAAATACAATTCATTTTCATTTTCATCCCTACTAATATTATAAATGCGAAAGTAACTCTGTCTGTCTGTTACGCTTTCACGCCTAAACCAGTGAACCGATTTTGATGAAATTTGGTACAGAGATAGAATAGACCCTGAGGAACAACATAGGCTTTTTTTATTGCAAAAAATAGGGGAGAGTGGGTAAAAAGAGGGGATAAATGTTCATATGAAAATTCGTCATTTTTAAAGCTGTAACAGTATAACTTTATATTTAGACACTTTATATTTAGACACTTTATGATAAACAAAAGGACATAGGCTAATTTTTATCACAAAAAATCGCGATGAATGGGTAAAAAGAGGGGATGACTGTTCATATTTAGTTATTTTTAAAACATAATTAGTCATTTTTAAAGCTGTAACAGTGAAAATTTGTATTAATACACTTTGTGATAACGAAAGATCATAGGCTACTTTTTATCACTAAAAAATGAGGGAGAATGGGTAAAAAGAGGTGATGAATGTTTGTATGCAAAATCGTCATTTTTGAAGATATAATAGTGAAACTTTGTATTCAAATACTTAATAAGACCAAAAAGTGGGGGAGAAAATTGAGGTAAAAAAAATGTGAGGTAAAAAAAATCGTCATTTCTAAAAATATAACAGTGAATCGTTGTATTTACACAGTTGATGAGGAATGAAAGAACATAGGCTACTTTTTATAGCGATAATTTAATCAAAAGTATACTTATCAACCTTATTATAAAAGAATATCAACATGGAAACGTGCAAAACCACGTCACCACTAAATGTGTTTAGTATAGACTAATTAATTTTCCAGATTTTTCTCTTAATAAAATGAATCGAAACTCGCCTTCTATGACTAAGTTGGTATGAAAGCAGTTCGTCTATATTTTTTTTGTAAGAGCTCGGAACCAAAATCTATGCTATTTATACTAATATGAAAAAGCTGAGGAATTTGTTTGTTTGTTTGCTTGAACTTTCAGTGTTAGAAAATCTCGTCACGCTAAGATCAATAGGAGCAGAGCACCAATGATAAATGTTATAAAATCGGGGGATTTTTTCCTATTGAACGGTGAAAGCTTCGTAAGAATCATGTATGAAAGAATTGTTCCCCTTTAAAAGTCCTTACAAAAATCCCCGACATCATATCTCTATCTTTTAGGGTTAGCTCACTATAACCTTTTTTTATGCTAACCAAATTTGTTTCAAAATAATGAATTATTTGCGAAGGTTATTTTATAAACGCGATGTAAATCCTTATCCAAAAAAATACGTCATTCATCACAAGTACTTAATTTAAAACAAAATTGCATTTCACATCACTCGATTTGACTAAATATCTTAGGAGATACCGCAGTTTTAAAATAACACTATCAAATAGAATATAATCACTACGTTAACATTGTAGTTTAAAGACCGCACGACACAGACGCGTGGTATTCGCGTGATATTTAAATAAAAATAGATTAAAGTTTGAAGAAGGACGTAGGCCGTTTCTCGTCTTAAAATTTCAATAGGTAGCGTTGGAGAGTTAAATATTAAATAAATAGACTACGCGGGCGAAGCCGCGGGTAGCAGCTAGTGAAATATAATTTATAAGATTGTAGATTTAGTGCAGATTTTCTGTAGTTAAGAATGTACCTATTTAAAAATGATAATATTTTGTCGCCCCAGTTGATAACGTGACTTTAGTGGGTAAGCGATGACGTAGATTTTGACAATGTAAAACATTACATTAGTGGGAACATTATCATTGGTATTAATCAGCGAAATGAGGTCATTGATTATTTGATACTAGAGGTATTCAAAACTGCATTTAGGTACAACTACAAAAGGGGAAATCAGTGCTCTTTTCCGGTTATCTCCTCTGCTGGAGGATTTGTGGGATGGAAATAAGCACAGATTTCCTGGTAACAAACTATTTATGGTGTGTTTTCATTCTGAGGCTGAGAAGCAAAGCCTCTTTAGGACTCCTGAAAATGAAATTTATTTATTTGCAGAATAGGTGTGTTTAACAGTTGTTACAGAATACTTATTCATACCAACAAATTCTACCACATTATGGTGTGCAAATATCTAACTTAATTAAATATATTGTAGTTTGTATTTTTGTTGTTTGTATATTTTTACATTTAAATTCGTAAAATATATTTACTACTGGGCTGGCACTTATTAATTTAAGCAAAAATTATAACGACCGAGTTTTACCCTATCTGCCATACACTAACACTACCTTACTTAGGTAAGATGGGCACATGTCTTTGTTATTTCTAATTAGTGAAACTTTATCAATTTATAAAATAACCGAAAGAAGACGATTTTGTTTAAGAGGAAGAGACACAGAAAGATTTTTTGAATGGTATGGTCCGGTTGTGATGTGGTTTTTATTATTTCCAACGTGATATGATGAAGGCGAGGCTATTTTTTTGCAGAACCAAGTTTACTGGCTACCACATATTCCAGCCTGAAACAGAACAGGCGTTATGGTGGCAGAAATGTTGCCAGAACCGAAGTCGATGGGTGGCAACAAAACTCTAGAAATTAGTCATGACCGCAGGGCTAGGGACAAAAACCATCTTTCACTGCTCGGAAGGTGCCACGCTTATTAAAATACATTCATACATGTATATCTTCACGCCAAATCGTTACGGGGTAGGCAGAGAGTATCGAGTGCCAGACCAGGAAACCAGACAGGTTTGTCAGCATAACGATCCTGATAAACCTGTCTGGTTTCGTTCACATTCGTTACCCTTTTCATACAAACACGCCGACTACGCAACACTTGAAATCGAATATTATTTCTTAAATATAATTCAATAATTCCGTTTCTAGTTTGACAATCTTAAATGTAATACGTACCAATATTAAAAATATATCTTTTATACTTAATATACAGCTTTCACGGCTAAATCGCTGAACCGATTTTGATGAAATTGGAGACGTATGTAGTTAAAGACAGGGGTTGAAACATAGACTATTCGCTATCTAAGGCTATATTTTCTTAAACTCAACTCCTGAAGGATTGCAGTAGGGGTGAAAGTTTGGAAGGAAATTTAATCCACACCATGGTGACGAAGTCAAGTGTAAACAGCAAGTACAAAATGTTTTCGGATATTTTGATTACATATATGTAAAAATATGCACGAAAATCATATCTCTAGCTTTGTAATTAAGTAAAAAATGCAATTATTTAAAGAACAATACGACATAGTAACATTTTTGAAAAGAGCTTTCTCGTTACTAATTAAAAGATTAACAACGCAACGGGGAGATCTCAAACCGCAGTTTTTCGTTGGCGGCATTAAATGAACAGCTTGATCATGTATGAGCGAAGATGTTAAAAATGTTAAACAGTGTGTTAATTAAAACAATCGAGGCAACTACTTATTGAAAAAAAAAACAACAAAGGACAATTAGCACACACTGTCTATAAAAACAATTCAGATTATTTATGTCACAGCAATAAAAACGAGGGTAACTTTCGTACGACACTAATCTGCTACAGTATTATCGTGGGGATAATAAAGTGATACTATAAAAACTAATACAGTTACAATGTTTTATTATTTACTTATATTCGTATAGCGACAAACACATTTTACAAAAAAATATATTTTAAATATAAAATATTAAAAAATATATGTCAATAATATCCAGTTGTGAATAACACTGTAATTTTATTCGCAATAATAAGTCTTTAAAATATAATAGATTATTATTTATTACCTTAATGTTCTCGTTTTGGTGTAAAAAAAACATTATCTTGACATAAATAGGTACGAGAAATAAAGTACCTAAAACTTATTTTCAGTTATAAATTAGTTAGTGTAATGCCACAAAAAGTGTTGAAGTAGTGGTTAATAACATTTTGAACTAAGTTCTTGTAAAAATTTAAATAAAAACGTGTAAAGAATATTATTAAATTTTAGAATATGAAGCAATTTAATGGTGATTGAAATAATTTGACTATATATATAAATTTGCCTATAGAAGTTAACGTAAGAAAACCGTTAATTTCGATTTAACAGTTACGGGTGGTTTCGTGAAAACGAATGTTATAAATAACATAAGACATGGAATCTAGGGAAAAACAATACGTTGCAAGTGACAGTGATTCTAATGACGATGGAACTGTGTTCAATGATTTTGTATGGTACATTACGTTTTCTTGTTTATGTGTAGTAGTTGCTATGGTTATAGCTGCTTTGGGACGGATGTTACAATTGGGTAAGATTTCATATGAATTAAAATTACGCGGGTAACTCTTCTCCCCGTGTTGCTCCGGGCTTCTTTGCAGAATAGACCATCAGCCTTCCTGCCTGGCAGCTCGTAAAAGGTGAGCATAGGCTTGCCGTCACTAACACCATGACATCTGAATAGGTGGTAGAGTTTCGCAGCGACTTACCCGGATTGGTACAGCCGCCTTACCTATTCCTGCCGCCATAACGTCATGACGTGTTCCGGTTTGGAGGGTAAGGTAGCCGGTAAACTTACTTTTGCTCGAGGCCTAACATCCCGACCTCAGGTTGGCAATGCACCATTACCACCTTTGGTGTCTCTAGGCGGCGTTAATTTCTTTCCATCAGGAAATCCATCTGCTTGTTTGCCTTCCAATATCATAAAAAAAAAACCTGTTACGATATCGGTAGAAAAAGTGGTCTGTGCCTCTCTGCAAGGTCTTTTAATTTGGTGCAGTAGTTCCTAGATGAAAATTTTCGCATTTACAATATCGAGTAAGGATTAATAGAGTTAAAAAAAACACTTTAATATTCGACATAGTCCTTACAAATGTAACAAAACTGCAAACCGAAGCTGTTGATGTAGCTAACATAAATTCAAAAGACAAGATCATTTCGAGTGGCTCTAAGTCTTAAGCTAAATATCGTGAATTTTTAAAAGATTTGTTACTTGCCTATATTGAAATATATGAACATATAGTAATATTATTTATTCTGTAAATTACATATTTTTTAAGAATAAGATTGCTATCAAATCAAATCTATTTATAGAATTATGGTATTAAATTAAGTTGTTACATTATAACAAAGACCGCACGTTATCATTTTTGACATTCATCTCTCATAACATATTTCTCCGTATACAATTTGTATAGTTTATACAATACAGAACCTAAATTAGGATTTTTAAATGGTTCTATCGGTTTGTCTGTTCACTTTTCCAACAAAAACTACTGAACGGTTTATTACCAAATATTATTTAGTAGTAGCTTACACTTTAAATACCTCTAACTGTGGGGATTTATTGTGTTCCCAACATCATCCACGTAAAGTCACTTCAACATGCAAGTCGTGGCCAACAACTAATAACTAATAAATCATTTGTAATATAAAATAAGTCTTGGGAACGTAGTTCACAGGATCAACTAGACGTTTTTGAAATAAACATAGTTTAAGATTTTTTTTTTATTGGCGATACTTGATGTGAATTAATTTCATATTTGAAACCTAGATGTCGCTGCGAAACTCTACCACCTAGTCAGATGTCATGGTGTTAGTGATGATTAGCCTATGCTCGCCTTTTACGAGCTGCCTGGCAAGAAAGGCAGATGGTCTATTCTGCAAAGGAGCCCGGACCAACACGGGGAATTCGCGTCTATTGCGCAGTTCAATTTTTTTTTATAGTTGTGTACTCTACCTAACTACCGTTGTGTACCTAATCGATGCCACTTTTTTTGAAACAGTTTTGCTTTTCCGTACTTTTCAGGATATAATTAGTCCGAAAGACGCTTGCTGATTTTTTTTAAATATTTAGTACGAATACTCTTGCACTGATTCATTTCAATATTTTATGATACTTTGCAACATGTTTCACTTTTACAATATCTCTTAATATGGATCATTTGAATACATTCAAGCTTTTTTACAAAACTCACTACGGTATTTTCAAAAAACTCGAAACTTTGAGCAAAAGAACGTACCTATTGTTGAAAGATGGTACCCATCTACAGTACTCCTCGTGTTGCTGACATCCATTGTCAGTTCTATCTACTTGCCCGTTTAACTCTTCTTTTCTAAAATTGAATGATGCACGTGAATTATTATTAAGTCTTAAATGCACATAACAGATATTATATAAAAAGTCAAATAAAATAAATCAAAAGTACATAGGGCGAGTTTATCTGTAAAAAAATAAAATTCTTCCGGCAAGCCCGTTTAAGGGAAATAATAAATGAAATAAGTAGACCTGGGGCTCTATCATGAACGCTTATAGCAGTATTATTTCCATCTTGCTAAATGTTCACTTTTATAAATATACTTTATGGTTACGTGAAATGGAAATGATACTGTTTTAAAAGCTTATGGTAACCCCCCTGATGCACAAAACAAAAGTTATTAATGCAATTTTAAACGCTGGATAGGGAGATTACATAAAATAAATGGATTGGAAGAAATTGGAAACAAGAAAATCCACGACACATTTTAGCCATAGATAGATTTGGTACCTTGGATTAACACATAGGATAGTTTTTATCCCGAAATAATGTTCTTGTGGGACCCCGCGGGCAATGCCACGCGCAATAGCTAGTAAATTATAAAATAATCAAAGATTTCATCACGATAAGTGAAGTATTTTGAAAACACAAAGGCCGTGTATTGTAAGTGAACGTACCTACGTAGGTATAATACAAGGCCTCTGTCTATGATAACCACAACCCTATTCTTTTTCAGACTTACAACTCATAAGAGCTGAACATTAGTTTATTTTGGTTATTAAAAACGTATAAGTAGACAAAGAGTTGTAGTGGCGTAGTCGAGAATCGGTCCTGCGATCTTATCCTTAAAGACGGTCTAGACGGTTATAATCACGCCTTCCAACAAAGGAAAAAGGAGTAGGTTTCCTTAGAGTAAACTTTGTTTCCATCTTCCGTTTGAGTTTTTGGCGCCATCGAGAGAAAAGACGCTCGCAGTTTTTTCATAATTATTGAATTTCGTATTGATATTGAGTGAAATTTGTCAATTTTGGTGGCATTTTGTACAATTTTGTTCAATGAAAGTACACAAATGAAATAATCATGAAGAAATTAGCGTATCGTGTATTTCCTTGTTGCCACCAAATCTCATTACATGAGCTTGAGTAATGAGACCACCACTTTACCCAAGAGCCTGACATGACTTACTGACGACTTATGACTAATGACTAATTATAATTGATTAAAATTGATATAAAATTTGATCCGAATTTCTACATGACTAATGGCAAAATACTAACGTATAGCCCAAAACTTAAACAAAGAAAAAATGTTCCGATTAATATTAAATTTTATTAATTGTATCAAATCTACGGTCCAGACGGATGAAAACCAATGTTTACAACCGTCTAGAAACCCTGTTAAGTAAAGAAATTGTAAACGTCAATTCCTAAACTCAATCGGTCTTATTAATAAAGATATAGTAAAGTTAAGTTTATATTATAGTCTGTATCAAATTGTAATAAAGACTACAAACCTTGATGTAAAATCGTTCGTCTAGTGTGAAATTTTCTGTGAGATTTTTTTAACTTCATTATTTTTGTCTATTACATTTTATTATGTTATTTATCTATTATGTTTGTCTTTTATTTTATATAGATAAAATATTAGGCTGTTCTGCTATAGTATGTCGCGTTTTTGATTATGAACCAGTAAATTTTGTAAGCGTTTGAAATTTAAATATATTTTGTTTCAAATTCGAAGAAGTTATAAGCAAAATAGTTTGTCTAATGGTTAATTGATGCATAAATGTTCGTATATCGTTAAATTAAATAAGATTATTCCTTTTTGTGCAATTATATTCCTTAATTTAAAATCGTAAAAGTAATTCTGTATCATTTCTCAACTGAGACAGTATGAATTTTGAAAATTTCAGTTCAGACCATCTGCCTTCCTTGCCAGAAAGTAAAAAAGTCAAGCATAGGCTCACCGTCATTAACACCGTGACATCTGACTAGGTGGTAGAGTTTAGCAGCGACTCGTCCGGATTGGTACCACCGCCTTACCTATTCCTGTCGCCATAACGTCATGACGTGTTCCGGTTCGGAGGGTAAGGTAGCCGGTAAACTTACTTTTGCTCGAGGCCTAACATCCCGGCCTCTGGTTGGCAACGCACCATTACCACCTTTGGTGTCTCTAGGCGGCGTGAATTTCTTAACATCAGGAAATCCGTCTGCTTGTTTGCCTTCCAATATCATAAAAAAATAAGTTTGTAAATAACAATGAAGGGTCGTGGTAAAGCTGTGTATGAAGAGCTTCGAAAGCGAATAGTTTGTGGGGTCGATGCCGGCAAATCCAGTTATCAAATATCTAGAGACCTCATTAAAAATAATCGTCGTGTTTGAGCTAGAGAACTCACGGTGCAATGGAAGAACATGATTCGCAAAAACGTTTCAGTTAATACCTGCAAACGAAGTCCTAAAAATAATGGGTTACATTTTACACCGTAAAGGAGAAACTACTGTTGAATGCTGTGCAAAAGACAAAGAAGTTGAAATTTGCTAGTGATCATTTAAATTGGACTTCCAATCAGTGGCGTAGTATCATTTGGTGAGATAAGCCCAAATTTAGATGACAGTCAGGGATGAGAGGAAAAAAGTGATTCGGAACAAAACTGAGACATACCGTACTGTATTTGATATTTTCTATAGTCGACGCTTGGTAAAACTTCCAAATATTCATATTTTTATTCGATATACTTGTACTGTTTTACGGATCACTTATTATTTATTATTTTCTAAATTGCCTACCGGTTTCGCTTGTACAGCATCATCGTATAAGCGAAACCGGTAGGCTAAAAATTTTTTAGCCTTGATGATGCTGTATAAGCGAAACCGGTAGAAAATTTACAAATTTATGAATTGTAAGTGATACGTAAAACAGTACAAGTGTACCATACTGATTGCCTCAAAGGAAAAGTAAAGTTTCCGGTGTCTCTTATGATATAAGCATGTATGCACAAGGTGTTGATGATAAACAGTTACAAAGCATTCCTGCAAACAAACGGCCATCTAAGGGCCCGGACTTGCCGCCGATCGAAAGCCTATGGTGGAAAATAAAAAAGTTCGTCTTAAAAATCCATCAAGATCAAAGAGCGACTTAATGGCTAAACTTAGACTGTCTGGGAGTCAATTACATCTGAGGAGTTTGCAGCGTTGGTTGCAACCACGCCTCTTCGCATTAAAGCTGTCATTGAGAGAAAAGGCGACACAACTGATTTGTAGACGAACTATTTTGCGGCAGTGACCAGTGAATACTTTTGCATTAAGTTTTTTAGAATCTTTTTGATTTTTTTATGTCATGTAAAGCCAGGAAAGAATTTGAGTTATGTTAAAATATGCATTAAAATGTTCCTCAAATTTAACTGTTTATTAAATGATCCTAATTATTTTACCAATATTCACTTTCTATATTTTACGCTTTGCACTACATTCCATACTAGACGAACTTTTTTGCGGCGGGGCTCGTATAATACCAGGTTAAACCTTCAAGTACTTTGATCCATGTTTATTGATAAGACGGAATAGGAGTGAAATGTCGTTGATGAATAATATTTAATGAGATTATTACTCAGGTATTTTAAGATTGATAGCGAGAGATACGAATTAAGTTTTACTGATTCTCAAATTGCAATTTTTTATTTCATTCCTAAGGTTTAGTTTTCCTTTACATTATTATTGTCGTTTTATGCAAAGTAACAATTTTGTTTAATCTTTTCTTAGCAATTTTTTTAAAAAATTGTCATATTTTCTCGTGACAATCAAACAAAAAGTTGTGTTTTGGTCTTAAGCTAGATAAACGATAATTATTGAGTGACTAGTCTTATCTTGTATTACTAATACTCTATCTACATTTTTATATCAGTCCTAAATGTTATTATCAATTTACGTCAATATGTTTATAGCCTATTACCTTTTTTAAATCTTTGTGTTTTTATTAAAAATCCACGTGCTCATCACCACTTATCAGCCAATTGTGTAGATTATAATAATGATTCCAGCACAGTTTACCCCGTGGTTGGTACCACCGCATTACCTATTTCTAGCGCCATAACGTAATGCTTGCCGTTCACATGTTCCGGTTTGGAGGATAAGGTAGCCGGTAAACTTACGTTTACTTGAGGTCTAACATCCCGGCCTCAGGTTGGCAACGCACATTACTATGTTTGGTGTTTCCAGGCATCGTGAATCTCTTACCGTCAGGAAGTCCGTCTTCTTGTTTGACTTTAACATCATAAAAAAACTGTTTATCGCCGGGTATCTCGTCTTCTCTTTGACATTTACCTATACCAAAAAGCGCTTTTACCTACCATACAGCACTTCTCTCCATTACTGCTTACTGTCTACGCTAAAAAATTGCTGAGCGTACAACACGTTCACATTGTAAAATTGATATTTTATTGAATCAGGCGTTACTTTACGGAAATCTATTATAACAGATGTAAAATAATACTTTATTTTGCTGATTCCACCTAAGCAGCGTATCTGTTGCGGCAAATGACCCAAAATGTGATAAGCCTAAAATAAAGGAAAAATTACTGTTTCCCGAGTTTTTCACATTATTTGTCACAACAGTCAAGTACACTGCTTACGCGGAATTAGCAAAACAAAGGATTATTTTACATTTGTAAAATTAAAATAATAAATTTCAATTTTTACTTAGTTTAAATGGTATCAGTTAAGCAGGGCATCGATATATCTTGTGACTGAACAGCTAAAACTAGTTTATGTAATAAACTATTATTAATTCGAATTTTATCAGCAATTATACATTTATACTATTACATATTTTATAGTTATGGATAACAATTATCACATTAATTGATAACAGAGGTATCAAAAATTTGATGGTCGTAATCCGTGAAAATATTTTCCAAGAACTTGATGTTTTTTAATAATGTGTGATTGCCATTATCGTGCTTCAGTTTCGAAGGTCAAGTAGCAGCTAAATTTACTAACATAAGATACACTTACACGTTCCTGGGTTAAATTTAATAATGAGTTAAACTGTCAAATATAAAGTGATTTATCCCTAGTTTGGAGCTCAGAGTTTCAGTCAGAACAATTATCACTGGAATGTGCAAGTGGCCTTAAGAGGCTTACGATGATTGAAACAATTTGTTCATTATACTTGTACTTTCAACAATATATTTTTAAAGTGAAAACTTCTTTAGCGGCATTGAGCACTTTTTTTGGAATGGGTAAAAACTTCTAAACTCGCGTCAGGACACGTGACCTGATCGAAAATTCGTAAGACGGATGGAGAGTAAACAGCCGGCGCGGAGTAAGAGAGGAAGTATCCCCCTCTCTTTCTACAGCGCGGCGAAAATTTATGCTGCGCCTGCTGTTTCGTTTAGTTGGCGCAGGGCACTTGCGCGAATTTTCTTGTTGTCATGTTTTTGTATGGTAGCGCAATAAACGAATATTTTATTCTACCACGTGAATGATTAATTGAAGCAATTCGTGCAAAATTATCCCAAACCATTCCAAAATATCATCAATGCACAACGTTAATATTCAAGTTTACACTTCTGCCGACACTCCCGGAGTGCAACCCGTCGTTTTTTTTTCAGTTGACCAATTAATTAATTTATTGGTTACAGGGCAGAAGACACGGAATCCACAGCAGAGGCGGACATACATGGGGTCGCGCCCTCGACAGTCGCTTTCTCAGTCAGTGGAGCCGACCATTTTTGTCAGCCCCGCCAATTTACCCCCACCGCCTAAGTATGGTAAGTAATAAAGTTTTACTATATGTATATTTAAAAAAGTAGGATTTGTTACAACTCTCTTATGTCGTGAACTGCTGGACCGATTTGAAAGATGTTTTGTTTGTTGATTTATTTTAGTCCTCAATAGGAAAATATCTGCTAAAACATTTAACAAATGAAGATGAAAACAAAACTACAGTAGTTAAACCAAGAATTTGCTGAAAAAAATTAGTTGACTTTCTATCGAGAGTCATGTTATTCGAAAACAAGAATAAAAACCGATTACTTGCTTGACACATTCAAAACAAAAACATCACAATAGTCAATAACTACAAAAGTATCGCAGCTAGCACGTCAAAGCCCTTAAAATAACTCACGTTATATTATATTCCTTAATAAATAATAGTAAAAAAAAACTAAAAAAACACGCTTTTATTTCTAATCGAATGAAAAATTAGAAAATAAATTTTAGTAAAGAGTTGTTTCATATTACAGTAATAGAAGATCGAAGAATCAATCATACTGAATCACCTCACAGTAAAATTATAATAAAATGTGAGTTATTAACAGTAGAAATTAATCCAGAGTAAAAAGCGTGGGGTGTATTTTACTGCGGTTCAAAACTGTCCACGTATAGATAGTTGCCAATAGAACGATCGTATTGTTTAAAAAAAATATCAAGCACCCCACGCTTTTTACTCTGGATTAATTTCTTCTTATAATAACTTAAATTTTATTATAATTTTATTGTGAGGTGATTCAGTATGATTGATTCTTCGATCTTCTACTACTGTGATATAAAACAACTCTTTACTAAAATTTATTTTCTAGTTTTTAGTTCGATTAGAAATAAAAGCGTGTTTTTTTAGTTTTCTAAACTATTATTTATTTTATACTTTTTAGTCTTTGCTAACGGTATATTTTAAACATTTATTTCAAATAGGCAAATGAGCCCGCATCCTCTCCATTTCTGCCAGTGCGTCTATATTGCATGGTGTCTTACCTGTCAGCTTAGAATAATCTATCTGGAGACAACTAAGTTATTTTACTCGATTCAGTGCCACATATGCCTGTCCATCCGCAAAAGTACGGAACCCTTAGTACACTACGGCGTGGTCTACCGTACAGCCTTGCATCTTGTGCACGATAGATAACTTAAAATCACTGGGAGCATGCGCCTTTCCAACGTGCCTCAGCTGTACTTGGCCCGAGAATTGGATGCCTATAGGCTGAATTAGGAGCTCGTCGTCGTTACCGAACTTACTATGATACGATCATTTAACATGAAGTTCCAGCTCAAATCTTCCGGCTAGATCATCAGATCAGCTCGATATTACCATATTATTATATTCAGACCTTGAAACCTAATCGTGGTCAACGTTAATTACAAGATCTATCTAACAAGTTCAAACACGGCTATTATACGATCATCTATCATGAAGTTCTAGTTCATATCTTCTGGCTCCATCATCAGATCAGCTTGACAGTACCATAATATTGTATTGTCATGGAACCTTGATACGTGTGCAAAGTTCCAAATTTATTAGTCTTCTCAAAAGTGGTAAAAATTGAGCTCAAAGATTCCGTTACATACATACAAACAGCCCGAGCTAATAAAAGCTTGTTAAAAAGCAAAGCACCTTAATGGACGTAACGTATAAAATATATTTTAACTTGTAGCAAGCAACCGCACTATGATGTCTTCGGTGTTTTACTTGCAATTCAACCAAAATACAATTAGAGTAAAAATAATTAAATAATCTGTTTTTTTACTTTTGCCTTTCACATGCTTTATTAATACCTACCGTTTTTTTAAAGATTATTTTTTTGTATTTATTTGTTTAGCATGTTTAAATTTTTATTGATTTTCTTAGGCTATATGTTTCTTACCTCTTGCAAGTTATACTAAACGGCAATCGTATTTTAAAACTACAATCCCCATTTCACATCGCCTCGTCTAAATAATTGGTTTTAAAATTACATTAGATATTTAAAATAAAAAAAAAAAACACTTATGTTGACGACCTCGTCAATGATGAGGTCGTCAAGATTATGTGAAAATGTACGCACTATTAAGTATAACTCAAGTACCATTAGTAGGATAATGATGAAACTAATATGGGACCACCTTTGCATTATGATCTATCTTGCTAAAAAAGAACTATCAAACTCGTTTAGCTATTGGCTGAGTAATCGCAAAAAATAACATGCAGTCGAAATAAGAACCTCTTCCATTTTGGATTCATTTAAAAGCCGTTTTAATGGACTGTCATTTTAATAACCTTATTATTACATTACAGAGGCTATGGCACCACCAAGCTACGATGAAGTTGTTGGCATCCACTATCCGGCCTATCAACCACCACAGATCCAGCCAATCACACATCCGATAACATCAGCACTGTCACAGGCGTCAAACTCTACAAACACAGTAAATACTGCGACCAACGTTACCAGAAATAACGATGACGTTCCTGCTACTGTTATAACAGTAACGGCTGACGAGAGAAGAACTTCTGTAACAGTTGCGACTTCGTGATTCAAGGGCTAGTCTTTATTATCCAACTATACTGGTTAAATGCATTTATTGATTTAATGCGTGAACATGTGAAATATGTGATAACGTCCCGTCATTAAAATATACGTACAATAACAGGTATATAGCAAATTAATTACAACGCCTGTTGTGAAATAAAGCATAGAGTAGCCATCATAAATTATTATTTTTTAATGTTAACAATACAATTATTTACTAGGTTTAGTAATGGTTTTTGTGATAGAAACATTCATGTAACTAATATGCAGGTCACATTGGTAATGAAAGTTTATTTTTGACACTAGTCGAAGTACTTAGGTACTGAAGTTTAGTTATTTTTAACAAGAACGTTTTTAAATGATTGAAAATTGATGATATGTTAATAGAGCGGCATGTAATTATGTTTATTTTTAAAGTGATATTGAATCCAATATAATATAACATTGAGTAATAAAAAGTAGAGAAATACCATCACCATGATAAGTGTTTGAAAGGGCACGGCTAAACATTCACGAACTGTATTATTACATCCCGTTTAAATTTTATTTTATTGTACAATTCATGAATTTGTAATTATTAAATAAAGTAAACTAGAAAAAATGCAGACTAACATGTAGTTAGAGTTATGCACATATTAGTTTGCACACTAAAGATTTTAAATCATTATTATTAATATACGTCAGAGTTATTCAAAAACTAGATTTTACTCGCTAGTTCGTTGTCATATTTTCGTTCGTTGTCTTTGTTATATATTGGTTATATTGCAATAACTTTCGATTCGAAATTGACGCATCTTTTACCCTTTTATGGGTGAAATTTTCAATTGTTCGAATGAAATCCATCAATTCCTAAGCGTTTATAGATGGGTCAGTCAGTTCTATGCCTTTTGTATATTCAGATGACAAGATAATCATATTAGTGTTATTGGAGCTTAGGAAATTAATACACTACTGTCAATATCCTAACACAATTAAGAATTATATGTATGAATAATAATTACTAATTTTCGTAAATTTTATTCATTTGTAACAATTTAATTGTAAGTAAAAACTAAAAAATGTTGCTTGATGGTATTATTTATTCAAATATCAAGTAATATTTTAAACAAATAATTATTTGTTCCTATTCTGTTATTTGTTATATTTGATGTTAGATTTTGTAACATTAATAACATTATAAATATAATTAATAATTTTCAGTCTTCCTTGAGGACGCAAGACTGATTTTTATTACTTAGTGTAAATGACATAATGACAATTTTGTAAATACAATAACAATCATGAAATCTATCGTTCTCTTGTTCATGCACGTTGTATGTTTGATATAATCAGAAAGAAAGAGAATATGATTGTTAATGTAAAACATAACAAATATTGCCACATTTATATACCTCTGTAAATATGTATGAGATAACAATATTTATATTAAATTAGTTCTTAAGAAAATTCTCTTTTATTTATCATTTCCATAAGAAATAACTTAGCAATCAAACTTAGCAAAATAGTTGAAACCATAGCCATAAGACGTATTGTGCTTCTAGTAGATAAATATATATTATATTTTAACCTTTCAAACCTTTAAACACATTTCGTTGTGTGTGCACAGAAATGTTACGAACACGTCGATCATCTCCCGCCGATAGATTTACTTAATATTGTCAATTGTTGGACTGTCAAACAAGTGTAGCTAGTACGATTGCCTGATTTCTATTATCGACTAACCATAATTCGTAACTTTAATCAATCGTAGTTTGTCTAAAGTTAAGGTGCTAGGTACTTACACTACATGAGGCACACTAAAAGTTTTGCATTTCTAGCTAATCGGAACTATTTGAATTTCGAATGTTAAATTTTTAAAATGTTGCAACGTTCTTAGTAATAAAAAAAAGCAATTGGCGGGAAATAATTTGTCAATTGTTTTTTTATAACACATCAAAATTCTACGTAATTGAAAATGGAATTAAGTCGAAAAGATTTTAGAGCGATGATTTTTTATGATTTTAAAAGCTCTCTTTCTCCGCAAAACTGTGTTGCTCATCTTCAAAATGCTTTTGGGAGAGAGGCACCTTGTTTGAGCACTGTGAGGCGATGGTTTGCTGAATTTGAGAGAGGTCGAGTTTCTTTATATGATGAATTTCGTAAAGGGCGGCCTTCAACTGCCGTCAACGAAAATGATGTGTCTACTATTTAGCTATTAAGCGGTTAATTGAATAAAACCTCTGGATTACCTTTGAGACAATTACTCGAGGACTATTGGGGATTGGTATGAGTCAAATTCAGAAAAATTTACAGGAAGAATCAGTTTTCAAGAACTTTCAGAAGTTCGGAAACTTTATTGTCGTTGGATCCCCCATGAAATGACAGCGAAGAAGAAGCAGGCTCGCGTGGAATGGTGCTCACAGATGCTACTGAAGTACGACCACGGACATTCTAATGCTGATTATGATATTGTCACAGGAGACGAAACGTGGATTTATTGTTTTAAACTCAAAAAAAAAGGAATCTTGTGAATGGGTGTTTGAAAATGAGAACAGGCCCACAAAAGTGAGAAACATTGGTAAAAAAACGATCGCGTTTTTTTTCCTCAGCTAGTGTGAATGCCGAGTGGTATTCTATCATTTGTTTACCTAGGCTGTTACAAA
>NJDC01002291.1:106327-121119 GCA_002245475.1 Calephelis virginiensis
AGGCCCACAAAAGTGAGAAACATTGGTAAAAAAACGATCGCGTTTTTTTTTCTCAGCTAGTGTGAATGCCGAGTGGTATTCTATCATTTGTTTACCTAGGCTGTTAGAAAAAGTTCGAGAAAGACGACCCAAAAGCCGCATTCTTCTACAGTCTACACCATGATAACTCTTCTTTACACACGGCCAACAAAATAAAGTCATTTTAGCTTCTGAAAAAATACATCTCGTCACTCATCCTGCGCATAGCCTCGACCTAGCACCCTGTGACTTCTGTATTTTTCCCAAAATCAAAGATTTTATGAGAGTTTTACTTTTATCAACTCCGAAGAAGCAGTGATAGCGTTCAATCAGCACATAGAAAACATGCATCTGATCTGTGGTCCTCCTGTTTTAAAAAATGGTTCGATTGCATGAAAAAATGTTTAAAATGTAAAATAGATTATTTTAAAAAGCAATAAACATAACATTTTAGTCAAAACATGTATATAAACATGTATACGTACGTAGTGACCTACGTATCAGAAACAGATTTAGTTTGTGAAACTCGACGTTTTACGGGCGACCGCCGCCGTAAGATATTTTTCTGAGAGACCCCTTATATAATACGATTCATTCACGTAACTACTGTCCGTAAGCAAATGTCGTTTCACAGCGTATATGTAGATTTCAGTAACGATTGATACAGGCTAGTATTTTGGACCAGATTGGTACCATCCACCACCACATCCTTACTTGACACCGACATCACAAACATAAGTCTGTGCGAACTAATGTGGTGGTTCTATTTGGAGGCTAGCCAAACAACTGGCAACCCCTATACTGTGCATTTAGCGTGTATAAGTGAGTACAAGTTTATTCTTATATCGATTAAAAATCTATAACTCACATATATTATTACAGTGAACCTTCACTCAGACTTGTTCATAGTACCATACTATTATAATTATGTGATACTACACATAATATATTAAGATAAGAAATCAAAACATAATTTTATGACATCAATCACTTCTAACATTACTGTGTCATTAAATCATAAATATTTAAAATTAAGTTCTAACTCCATATTATAGAGTTGTAGTTCTCGTGTATCTTGTACTTTTATCAGATGCATCCGACAGGTTTGTATAAAAACAACCCTATGCCCGAGGCTTTGCTCACACAGTGTAATATATTTTCTCCTTCGCCCTTTAATAAAAAAAATAGCATGGGTTTTAAATTAGTACCTATACTGAAATATCCAGATAGTGTTAAAATTGATTTTGTAGTTTCCCTTAGTAGTAAGAAATTATCACCATGTTTAAAAAATGAGATCAGAAAGGTTTCAGTAGTATATATTATGCCATTTATTTTTCTGGAATATCTTCAGTGTACAGACAGCTCTTTTACGATTTGATTTATATACATAAACAATACAGATAATTAACACACAACTTTAAACTGTATAACTACAATATAGTATTTAAATTGGATCGCAGCTTGGAATATTATCAAATGCATTAGACAAATTGATATAAAACACGTTATCTAGGTGAGACTAGTGAGACCTTATCAAAGCATCAATTCTGATAATATCTTGGTTCATTTGTTCCGCTTATGTATTTCCTTTCTACGTCTACAAATATATACATACATTTAATCCCTGATATAAGAATCTATTTTTAATTAATTTTTTATGATTTGGATTCCGGAAGAAAACACATAATATGAGGCTTAATCAAGAAGTTCTTAGAAGTGCATGTATATAAAATCTTTCTTATAGTAGGGGAGTCCAAAAAAAACTCAGGTGCGTCAGATTAAGATATGGGAGATACCCTGTACCATTGTTAAACACCTCCGTTATGTATTAAATCCCTATATAGAGACGAGCATGTAGGGTTGTCTGTCTAATTTTTTTGCTTAAAAATGTACTCGAGCGTGTCAGATTAAAGTATGGCGGGCTTATTACATGCCAATAAGTCCATGTTTGAATTTTCTGATGATTTGAACAAGACGTACGGGAGTAGGAGGTTCAGAAACTCAAAAACCAAGTCTTATGTGTTAATTGTCGATTACAGCAATCTGTCTGATTGAAATATTTCTGTCATCGGAGACATACATTAAGCATATAGATTGTTAATATCTGATGAGTTCGGCTATGACCAAGTGACTGGAATTGCTATTTTAGCTTCTAGACACTTAACGCACCGCTAAAAAGAAAAATCTTACATGACCTTTTTTACTCTCCACTATTTAATCGACAAAGTGAATTGGGTCCCAATAAGGATGGCGTTACTACACATTTACATCGCGGGCTCCCCTACTATTACGAGAAGTTCGATATTCGAATTAGTGTCTTTTTTTCTTTTTGTTATTTAGGTTTTAGCATTCACGATAGTATTTTGCCGTAAGTCAAGTAGAAATTTGCATCAAATTCAGCAAAATCAGGATCCGATTATAATAAGTCATAAGTCAATAAGTCGTATCAGGGTCTTGGGTAAAGCGGTGGCCTCATTACTTAAGCTCACATAATGAAATTTGGCGGCAACGAGGAAATATACGATACGCTAATGTCTTCATGATTATTGACATTTGTGCATTTTCACTGGACAAAATTGTACAAAATGCTACTAATGCAAACAAGCAGATGGATTTCCTGATGGTAAGAAATTCACGTCGCTGAGAGACACCAAAGGTGGTAATGGTACGATGCCAACCTGAGGCCGGCATGTTAGGCCTCGAGCAAAGGTAAGTTTACCGGCTACCTTACCCTCCAAACTGGAACACGTCATGACGTTATGACGGCAGGAATAGGTAGTGCTAAAAAAGTTATAGTTTGCTTCATGCCGTGCATCTTTAACCTGTAGTCTCTATATAAATTCAGCTTCTCGTTCTAAATCTAAAACTCTAAAAATCCGTGAAGGATGTGATCTTTTGCGGTGATTTGAGTAGGAAGCATTAGTCTATCTACCATAGTTTAGTGTAGACCTTGTATCTTTAGATCTTCACCAATTTGCATAAAATTTACAAAAATCGAGATTCGATTCGTAAGTCATGTAAGGGTCTTGGGTAAAGTGGTGGCCTCATTACTCAAGCTCATATAGTGAGATTTGGCGGCAATAAGGAGATACACGATAAGCTAATTACTTCATAAATTATTTTATTTGGGCACTTTTACTGTACAAAATGACACCAAAATTGACTATTTTCACTCAATATAAACACGAAATTCAATAACTATTTTGAAAAAACTTCGACCATCTTTTCTCTCGATGGCGCCAAATCTCATTAAAGAGTGTCAATCACACAATATTTATTGAACTGTCAACATTCAAACACTCGTTTTCATCATTAGGTACATTGGCACGTAATATATTGTTTTGTACAACAAATTAAACGATAAAATGTTCACGAAAAAAATTACTACGGACATTTAGCAGACAAGAAGGGTTTATGATGTATCCTATTCAATGGTTGCGTACTAGGTAGCTGAATTCAAAGGAGGTGGATGAAACTGTAAATATTACCCACGTTTGGGGCGACCTTCAACCTCCATTACAGCAAAAAAATGTCAAAAGGGTTGAAAAACTTGTATTGGAAGGCAGAAAAATAATTATGATTCGTAAAGCTGAGATTCTAAATATATTATTTGGCAATGTTTAATGCATTGATCTGATTTTATGGGGTTAGTAAAAGTTTCGGTAAGTCAAACAACGAAAACAAAAAGTGTTTTTGCCGTCACCTTGTGCACTATGGATCAATTGGAGGTCCACCATTTTGATTCTGAATCTAAGAAACAAGCTTGTATTGGAAAAGACCACCTTCTGCATTCATTAGAAATTTCGAATTGTTCATACCGCTAGCAAATTTATAGCTTCAGTATTCTGAGATAGTGAATGAATTATTTTTATTGATTACCTACATGCCAAAAGGCCAGACGGTTCTAGATCTGAATAATGTTATGCAATTTTGATTCCAAAAGTACGTGGAGCAGTTAAAGAGAAATGTCGTGGAAACTGTCGTTGAGCGTGAGTTTCTTCAAGATAACGCTCCTGCTCATCGACCGGAAGTTGCGCTCAATAAAATCCGATGTGCTTGCTTCGTTTTCTTTGGTCAACCACCATATTCTCTTTCCCTTATTACTTACTCCAAAAAGCAAAGGAGTAAACGCGTGGAACTAATTTCTACGATAATGACGTGGCTATCGCTGCCGTAGAGGAGTTTTTCAAAAGTCAATAAACACATTTTTTTCGCAAGATAGAAAAGCATTATTTTAAATGCCTTGCGTCTGGATCATGTAAAAAAATAAGAGATTTTTGTTAGATTTTTTGTAAAAAAAAGTCGCCTCTGTGGTCTAGCGGTTCAATTGTTGGACTTGACTGCATGAGGTCCCGGGTTCCAATCCCGGGTCGGCCAACAAAAAGAAAATTGGATTTTTCCAATATAATTATTTGTATTGGAAGAAAACGGTAATGCAATTTTAAATTCTACTAAAAAAATACATTGATTATTTGACACTGTTAAAGGTGGAAAATAATTTTATTTATATTATGTTTTTATTTTACATACTATAAAAACTTAAAAATATAATATATTTTGAAGTTACAAACGTACCTAGTCAATGTAAGACAATAAAATTAAGTTATCTTATTCATTTTTTTTAAAATTTATTACTTTCTTATATAAAGATAGCAATTACATTCTAAATGTGAAATGCGATAATATCTCGAAGAGGCATGCCCATAATGTCGAAGCGGTAGGCAGAGGCAAAACCAGTGAACTTACGACTAGCCGAAGACACTAGTCCCACAATGTGATAGGTGGCAAGTCTATCATCAATCATGCATAATATATCCAATACCGAGCAACGTTAATTTTATTAGAAACTGAAAATACACATTTTTTAGTTTTTTTGAAAAGAAATGCAAAAGTTTTAGAAACCGGGACCTCAAGATTCTAAGCCCGACACCGGATCGCTAGACCATAAAGGCAATAAATACTTAGATATAAATAAACACCTTTGTATGTTTTGTACAAAGTATAGCGATATGTATTTATATCTAGCTGCTTATGAATATTGATTTTTTTTTCATAGGAACTCCTGACAATGACTTACATAACAAAAAATAAAATTAGATAAATTGGTACATCCATTGACGTGTGATGAGATGACCCAGGGAAATGGAAATTTATTTTCATACATAAATTTACACAGCTTATCTAAATATGTACATTCAGAGATATTTATTAATATATTGCTTATATAGTAAATATTGTGTTAGTGTTAATTTTTAGTAAATATAATAGAGAATAAAATAGAAAGGTAAGATTCTAAAACATAAATACAACACACAAATCTATAAATATAAAAAAAATGCCACTTTTCGTTGTAATTCCATAACACAAGAACGTGGTCACCAAACCAAATGTTTAGGCTTTGTTCGGACTATTTAGTAGATGGTTTATGTGAAATTTGAATAAAATCGGTCGAGCGGTTCTTCATTTATCACATTTTTTTAACAAATGTTACAAAAAATTCATTCAACTTGATCTTGTTATCTAAACAGATTCTTGAACGAAAGCTTATATATCTTTATTAGCGGCCCGGTACATGCTTCGTTTCGCATATGACCGTATGAATGACATAACACAACAAAACAAAAAAGAAAAAAACAACTGAAAAAAGGTTCAATATGACAGCACAATCCCCATCTGAAAAAAGTTTCAATTTGACAGGAAATACCCATTAGGTATTAACAAAACGATCCGCCATTTATTGAATTCATTTGTTACAAAAAATGTGATAAATGAAAAGCCGCTCAACCGATTTTATGCAAACTTCACATAAACCATCTACTCAATAGTCCGAACAAAGCCTAAACATTTGGTTTGGATAGGTGAGCCCGTTTTTGAATTATAAAATTGCAACAAAAAATTGACACGGGAATAGCCATGGGCAGAATTCAATGTTATAAATACCGGAATAAATTTTATTCTTCCACAGTGATCTGGGCTCATACACAAATGCTAGGAGTTTCGCGTCCGAAATCGAACCCAAATACAGTCGATGTTCGGCAGCGTTAATGAGGCCAATTCATGTCAATTGCAATCAACTTCTATTTTTACAAGGATTGTCATCTATTTTTACAGAATTGTAATCTGTCGCTAGTATCAGTATTACTCTGAACGATTTCCAGCACGCAGCAATTACCCCGTGAAGGTTGGTCTTTTAATTTGCAGATCGTCATAATTTGTCACGGTCTACTGATTACTAATACTTCGTTATCTTGTTGATTAGCCCGAGATCCAATAACCTGCCAGACCATAGTCAATAAATAAAACGTGAATGTGTAAATAAAACTTGTCGTCAAAATATAGGGTGTAAATGACACCGAACACCCTTTTGTAATTCCGAATCCTTATTACGCTTTTGATTCTTGACACCTGCCAAAGTCTCGATAAAACATAGTAGGTCTTGTCTAAGAATTTCCTCCAGAGATTAAATGATGCGCCGAGTATTTTCAGTTTTCAATATATGTATGTATGCAAATACACTCCCGTATCCTCGAAGAGTTAGACAAAGACACAACCACTTTTAGTCAACAACATTCAGTCCCATAAAGTGTTAGGTGGCAAACCTATAAACAATCGGACACTTAGCCAGTCCTGGATAAAGTAGTTTTTATAAGAAAATTGTAAAAACACATTTTGAATTGCCCGTCCCGGGAATCGGGCTCATGACTTTTTGTATACAATGCTAACACCGGACGGCGGAGTATTAGACCGCAGAGGTGATATATGTTTAAGCTTACATATATATAAGTCGAATTATTTCATAATCATAATGTAAGAATTTTTTTTTATGTTATAGGAAGGCAAACAAGCAGATGGATTTCCTGATGGTAAGAAATTAACGCCACCTAGAGACACCAAAGATGGTAATGGTGCGTTGCCAACCTGAGGTCAGTATGTTAGGCCTCGAGCAAAAGTATGTTTACCGGCTACCTTACCCTCCGAACCGGAACACGTCATGACGTTATGGCGGCAGGAATAGGTAAGGCGGTGGTACCAATCCGGGCGAGTCGCTGCGAAACTCTACCACCTAGTAAAGAATATTTCAATGAAGTAATAGGATCTCGATCTAGATGTGTTAAAGTAATTATTTTTTATATAAAGTAAGAAGAACTTGTTTTTTTTACAAATAATGCTAAAGTCATAACTTTATACATAAAAGTAAATACCTACAACAAGCCATATCATGAAAAAATAAATGAAATCTATAAATTACTAATAAAATAGCCAGTGAATAGTAGAAAGTCCAAATAGGTCAAACTATCTTACAAAAGTAAAACCTTTAACTTTAACCGGTAGATGATAATATTTATTTATTAAGAGAAATTCGAACTTCAGTCTCAAAAGTATATGATTGTCATCCATTGGGTCATTTATCAAATCACTTGGTATCTCAAATAAAGTGCTGAGAGATACATATACACATATACTACTTAAATTATGCGCTTCGGCTACATTCGTCAATCTTCGGAAATGCGAATGTATTTTAAAGATATCTATATAGAGTTAATATTACATAATTAATCATTTCGCTTAAATTTAGATTAGTTCAGCCAGTTTAAAAATAAAAGTATGCTGTGCCAAAAGTAATATGGTTCCGCTCCAACGGTGTATTAGAATTAGGCGACTTAACCAATAACTAGTTATAGTATGGTGCATTGTCGATTATTAGCACACTGTTTGGAAGTAAATTTGGAATCAGTTAATTGCGGAGCGAAGTTTGACATGTGTCTGCGTTTATTACTTGATGATAACATTTAACTAGTACCTAGTAATGCACCAGGTACAGAACCTTTCTCATTACCTGCATTTATGATAATAATGCGTTCATCTTTGGAAATCGGTTGTTTCACCCCTTTTTTATTTTCATCAAGGCAAGACTTGCCTTTTGTGTGAGAAATATGAACATGTGATTCATCCATGAATAAAATATTTTTTTCCGGCAGCTCTTCAAACCTTTATTTTCTTAATATATTCAATTCTTTTTAAGTAGGCGTACATCAGATTTTTCTGCAAGGAGAATTCTGTTATTTTGTCTCCATAAATCTAAACTCCACATCTTTAAGAACTTTTCTTAATGTATTTTCAAACCCTTGGAAACCAATAGCGTCCATTAGTTTAATTTTTAAAGACTTTACAATAGGAACTTCCATAAATCTTAAAGGAAAGTTGTATACCATGTTTCTAATCACACTGTTATCAAAACTGGCCAGTTTTAACCTGAAGTTTTTCTTTGGCCTTCCTTTCTTAGGTGTGTTAAATGTAGACCTACCATTATTTTCTTTGTCCCTTATAATTTTTTCTAGAAATCATCTTTATATGCCAGTGCCATTTTCAGACTTTTTAAAAACATTAGCTTCTGTTAAAAAGTACAGGTACACGTTGTATATTATTTTACGGGACTGACCGCTTATAGGTTTTTCTTTTTTAAATAGGTATCCATTCCACAATACCTTGAAAATTATGTAGGAATAAATTAAGTACCTATATTCAAATAAGGTAATTTGGCGTATTACAGCTCTATACAATTCTTAATACTGAAATATTGTGTGATTTCACTTCCATCACAGTCGACGTACAATGTACCTACTCTGTGGTCTTTTTCTTTCTTTCAGTTTTGGCCTTCATGTTAGTATTTAGCCATTAGTCAAGTAGAAATTTGCATCAAATTTTATATCAATTTCAATTAATTTTAATTAGTCATCAGTCGTAAGTCATCAATAAGTCATGTCAGGCTCTTGGGTAAAGCGGTGGCCTCTTTACACAAGCTCATGTAACGAGATTTGGCGGCAACGAGAAAATATACAATACGCTAATTTCTTTATGATTATTTAATTTGTGCACTTTTACTGAACAAAATTGTACAAAATGCCACCAAAATTGACTAATTTCACTCAATATTAACACGAAATTCAATAATTATGAAAAAACTTCGACCATCTTTTCTCTCGATGGCGCCAAAACTCTCATACTCTGTGGTACTGATGAGTTTTGGCGGCTAATACGACGATGACACATTGGTTTCTTGATCGTTTAGGTTCGTAAACACATAAATATACCGAGGCGCATAATTTAAAGAGTATATGTATGAAACGAGTTTTCAAAGTTAATCCTTAGCTAATCTATTTTTTTCTTCACTCACTCATAATCTTTCTTCTTTTTTTCGTCATAATCACTCATGATTAATCTTGTGCACACTAATGATGACAAGCTTATTCTGTATCTAAAATTACATCAATTAATGTAATTAATTATTTATGCTTATTTGTTTAAAAAATATGGGTTTTTGGTATCAATTCTGATGGTGAGAACTAGACTGAACTAAAGTATGAAATAACACTGTCAATTAATTTCACAAGTTGATAGTGTTTAGAAAATTTCAGATAACCTTAATCCCGTAGGTCCGATTTAGTTTATTTAACGACCAATGTTAATAATGTATCTCGATCTAATGGATTTCAAGCAATCTAGATAGCTGCGTATCCGCTGGCCTATCCTATACCTTATTCCCATAGTTATCCTGTGCACAGGTATATTATTGGCAAGCGATAACATAAAAATGGATCAAAATATTAATCTTGGACAGCGAGTTTTGGATTAGGATTGATTATTAATATTGGCCGTAAGTCTGATTGGCCCGTTAGGGAAGATTTAATGTACCTAATTTTGTACGTTCAAAATTTGAATTAATTTTAGTTTAGCTTAGTTTGCCCAAACATAATTACAAACATCGGCTATTATTCTAGATTTCAGTAGATTTTTCCAAATAAAAAAAATTTTGGTCGGGATTGGAAATGTGCCTGGTTGTCGGTAGGCTTGCCACCTATCACATTATGGGACTTAGTGTCTTCGGCTAGTCGTGGGTGCCTTGGTTGTACCTCTGCCTACCTCTTCGGGGATATGGGCGTGAAGATACTTACTTCAATACTTGATTTGAAACAACAAATATTAATTTTATGTTTAGACTATGGGAAAGGTTAACTTATTTAAATTTAAATAATAAAACACAAAAATAAGGTTAGCTTACCTGGCATAGCTATTTGCTTACAGCAAAAAAAAGTGCATAGGTCAGCTATTTTTATTGATTTGAACATTTCAATTAACATTTCCAGATACTCATGGGACTGTACTTGCAGTTGTTATTAGCTGGTAACTAGTAATTTAAACATTGATAGAGAGACAGACAGAGATAAAAAAGCGTTTGTGTACTTTAAATTAACCGAAAAAAGTATACAAATTATTAAGTACTGACTAATTTGACACGTCTAAAATGTTCCATCTCTGTCGTTTTTGCCGCACTCCAAAAATGCAGCAATAACATACAATTGGTGTAAAAACTGAGAGACTTCAAAGTAACCAATTTTTCAAGACATGGAAAATAAACAAAAAATTAAATAAAAAACATACAAGACAAAGCATTTGGGTACAAGGGTAGTAAGTACGTATACAAATTATATAATGTGTGTTGTATACTATGCTTATTTTCCCTTATGTTAATCTTCATCTACTTTGAAGAATTTTAATCATTAGAAACGTTAAAGTTGACACTAAAACAGTGACTACCTAGTGAAGAGTGGTGATAGAGCTTAGGTGCACTTTGCTCCGTTGGTGCCACTACCTTACATATTCGTCACTGTAACTGAGTTTATTTGGAAGGGTATATATATAATTTTATTTACAGTAGTTTTGGGGTACCATAGTGACAACGTTAAGAAATCAAATAAAAAACATCAGAGCTCGACTCTGTCTATTTCAGTCCAGAGGATAGGGTAGATAGCCGTCAAGCTTATTCAAGCAAGAGTATTCATATTAAAGATATGTCTTTTGATAACCCGTATTGTGTATAATCAATACATGTCTGCTTAAGTGCCTTTAAAAAAAAAGAACTTTGTTTTATGTCTACCTAGTAAGCGAATGATAGTTTGAAATTGTATTACATAAAGTTTATTTCATATTTATATCCTTCAGTTCAACAATTTGTTTGAGTTGATAATAATTGTTTAATATTTATCCTGTCTTTCTAAATTGCTAGTAATTAAGTTGCTAAGTTGAATAAGAAGGTATAATTATGCAGAAAAGCAATTTTAGCTACCTATGGTATTAAAGTCATAATGGTGAGGACATATTGACAGCGATAGAGAAGTGTTAGAGTGACTACTGCTGCAGTCAAGAAACTTTTTAAATTAAAAGTTCTAGATACCACTACTTGCTTTTTGTTGCGATTTGGCAATGTGTACTTCATATTATACTGAAAAAAAAACTTTTTTTTTAGCAATTCCAATTGTTTTTAAATAAAAGTAATTATTATTGGTGCAGCGCAACCCCTAAAGCTGAAAAGTTATGCCTCTTATGTCAGTAACTAAATCTAAAATTAATTTTAAACAAGGAAACGATAGGTATTGACGAGCACTCCACTATGTAATATGATTTGTGATATAATTGAGTAAATATGAAGTAATTTGTTTCTCTTTCGTTATAACTTGACTGCCGTTGACGTATTCTGATTAAGCTCCCGCTTCCGCTTTCGCTATAGCTTTTGCTTATTTTTGCATTCTTACCCTTAGGTTTTAATCAGGTCATTTTAAAAATTACTTAGAGCAATCTAGCATTTTAAATAGCTGACGATTAATTTGATAACAAATAGACGTTAATTGCCGAACGGGCAAAATCCTCTTTTGCTAACAATTAGCTCTTTTGATTTAACTTCAATCAAATCCGCTTTTATTTGACAGATTTTTAGAAAGGACAATAATTACTTTAGTGTTTTGTTACAAACAACTAAATCAAATGGGGTCTATTTACACACAAAACCTTCAAAACGTAAAGTAAGTAAGTAAGTAAGTAAGCAAGCAAGAAAGTAAGTAGTAAGTATGTAAGTAAGATAGAAAGAAAGTAAGTATGTAAGTAAGAAAGAAAGTAAGTAAGCGAGTAAGAAAGTAAGTAAGTAGTAAGTATTAAGTAAGAAAGAAAGAAAGTAAGTATGTAAGTAAGTAAGTGAGTAAGAAAGAAAGTAAGTATGTAAATGAGTAAGTATATTAACGCCCATATCCCCTAAGTGGTAGGCAAAGGCACAACCAGGGCACCCACGACTAACCGAAAACACTAAGTCACACAATGTGATAGGTGGCAAGCCTATCGCCAACCGGGCAAATATCCAATCCCGAGCAACTTTTTTTTTTAGAAAATTGGAAACACAACATTTTCTTTTTGTTGCCCGACCCGGGATTCGAAACTGGAACCTTATGAAGTCAAGTCCAACTCTTGGACCGCTAGACCACAGAGACGATTGGAGATTGGCTTTAGAATTGCGCAAGTAACTTTAACATACAAGGTTTTTCTACCTTCAATGTACCTACAGCTACTAATGTGATTTACGTTTGTATTAGTTTTTAATTATTATTTCGTATTTAATGTACGTTATAGAACTAAATGACCAGTACCTTTTACGTACAGGTGCGTAATGTTGACTAGTTTTTAATAGAGTTCAGTTGGCAACGCACTTTGGTCATGTGTCGTATTTTTTTATAACAACTTATCTGCTTATTTGAATTGAAATATATGATACAAAAATATAGTGATCAGAGTCAGTTTGCTTTGTTACCGTCCTGACCGTACTGTTGTGTCGGAAATAAGACAAAGGCAACTGATTTTTCTAATGTAAGAAGGCAAACAAACAGACAGAGTTCATGGTGATAAGAAATACCAGTTGTATAATTGTAAAAAGGATTGGTTGGTTGAAAATCTCTGGATTTAAAGAAGTTAAGCGCATCCATAAGTTTACAGGTTTATTCTACCTTTTAGTTCGGGTATAGTCTAGTAGGTTGCGGTGCTACTGACCAACAATTCCGCCTTACGATATGCTTGGCAGGAAGTTTATAGGATAGTCTATAGTAGTAGGCTGAGTAAGGCTATAGTAGCATATATTTATGTATATATAGTAGTGTAGCACATCTAATCTGCCTCTGTCAGGCAGCTTGTAAGAAAAAAAAAAGAATCTTCACGCCCATATCCCCGAAGAGGTAGGCAGAGGCACAACCAGGGCACCCACGTCTAGCCTAAGGCACTAAGTCCTACAATGTGATAGGTGGCAAGCCTATCGCCAACCGGGTACATATCCAATCCCGAGCATTATGTTTTTAGAAAATTGGAAAACCAAAATTTTCTTTTTGTTGTCCGACCCGGGATTCGCACCCGGGACCTCATGCAGTCAAGTCCAACAACTGAACCGCTAGACCACCACCACCTGCTTAAAATATAGGTTGTCACTAACAAGGTCACTAATTGTTGGATGTTGTGCAGCCTTACCTATTTCTGCCACCATAATGATTGTTATGTTCCGACCCGGAGGGTAGGGTAGAAAGTAGACTAGCACAAGAGGTCTTACTTTCCGGACACAGGAAAGCGATGCACCTGTAACATCTATGCCGTCTATAGGCCACGGTTATCTCTTACCACCAGGAGAGCCATGTGCTTCATTGCTGATAATATACTCATTTATTATATCAAAAATTGCACACGGTTTACAACTATTAAGTACATAATCCTATTATGTCGGACACGATGCATTCAAGTTCGAATTAAATAACATTATCAATGTTGACGGCTTGTCAATATGTGATCAAAATATTTTATACGACATTAATCCTTTCACGGCCACCAAAGTAACGTGTTTAAATACGATTATTTATATAATTATATTAATTAATACGTGATGCGAAAATTATGGACCTTTTTACGAAAATTGCGCGGACGCAGGAGCATAAAGTTTGGCTCACTTATAGTTTATGTGTAGAAGTGCAGAACGCTTATATTTTTTAATAATAATGCTTATAAAGTACATTAAATCAATAAATAAAACATTACCCACACTACCATGAATTTGGTTTTTTCCAATTTTTTAATAAATAAAAAGTTGCTCGAAATTGGAAATGTGCCCGGTTGGCGATAGGCTTGCCACCTATCACATTATGGGACTTAGTATCTTTGGCTAGTCGAGGGTGCCCTGGTTGTGCCTCTGCCTACCTCTTCGAGGATATGGGCGTGAAGATACTTTATACTTTGTTTATTTAAGGTAGAAATTTACCGGTCAGCGTAGAGACGCTCCGAACCGGAACACGAGAAAGGTGAGTACTTACGAGTGCGGAGCCTCATTATGGAATGCTACCACTAAGTCAGACTACCTGCACTGAAGAATAGCAGCAATATTACTTCATTACTTGAAACGGGCAATAGGGTCGTCACGTCCAAAAACCTATGCCACATCACTAGCGCAATACAGTCAGTATTCATCGTTGTTGTGTTCCGGTTGTTAGTTCAAAATAGCCGGTTTTTTTTCACAAGAATCATATTATAATCTTACCTTAGTTTGGCAACTTATTCTTTGTAAATATGAATAGTATATGTAAAAGGAATTAGGTAGATTTAAAAAAGCAATTTGTTCGTCTGACGTTTAACAGGATGCCAGAACCCTGCATCTGCTTGTTTGCCTGACAATACTTAAAAAAGTATTCATCCATTCGTTTTTATTCAAGGGCGTCGCCAAGGGGGAGGGGCAAGAGGAGCAGCTGTCCTCCCCTAGAGATTCTAAAAAAAATATAAAGCAAACAGTCTTATGTATTTAACTTGACTTGCTCGATTATTCCAGTACTTTTTCTACTAGTTTGCTGCTATTTAGAGCGAAATGCAAGGCAAGTCAAAACGTCGAGGGCACGAGGCTCCAGATTAACCTACAATGTATATTT
>NJDC01002291.1:122167-139891 GCA_002245475.1 Calephelis virginiensis
AGAGCCATGTGCTTCATCGCGGATAATATACTCATTTATTATATCAAAAATTGCACACGGTTTACAACTATTAAGTACATAATCCTATTATGTCAGACACGATGCATTCAAGTTCGAATTAAATAACATTATCAATGTTGACGGCTTGTCAATATGTGATCAAAATATTTTATACGACATTAATCCTTTCACGGCCACCAAAGTAACGTGTTTAAATACGATTATTTATATAATTATATTAATTAATACGTGATGCGAAAATTATGGACCTTTTTACGAAAATTGCGCGGACGCAGGAGCATAAAGTTTGGCTCACTTATAGTTTATGTGTAGAAGTGCAGAACGCTTATATTTTTTAATAATAATGCTTATAAAGTACATTAAATCAATAAATAAAACATTACCCACACTACCATGGATTTGACACACACAAACAAATATACTGATGATAACGATAAAAGATCACAGATGGCACACTAAAAAGTTTGGAAACAAATTAGTTGATCTTGAGGAATGAAGATGGCGTTCTTATCAACAAGATATTAAAATTTATTATGGTCGAATTTCGACCAATGGGACCACTTGTTTATATAATACTCTCTTTACGTTTTACTATTTATATTGTTGTATTGGATGGCTTGCCATTCACGACGGAAGAAGGTGGATTTTCTAGTAGTAAGAAATATAAATCATTAAAAAAATATCACGTTACTACAATTAGTTAAGGATTTTAATGTTGTGTTTAGTTAAGGTATCCCCTCTGTGGTCTAGCGGTTCAGTAGTTGGACTTGACTGCATGAGGTCCCGGGTTCGAATCCCAGGTTGGGCAACAAAAAGAAAATTGTTTTTTTCCAATTTTTTAATAAAAAAAAAGTTGCTCGAAATTGGAAATGTGCCCGGTTGGCGATAGGCTTGCCACCTATCACATTATGGGACTTAGTATCTTCGGCTAGTCGAGGGTGCCCTGGTTGTGCCTCTGCCTACCTTTTCGAGGATATGGGCGTGAAGATACTTTATACTTTGTTTATTTAAGGTAGAAATTTACCGGTCAGCGTAGAGATGCTCCGAACCGGAACACGAGAAAGGTGAGTACTTACGAGTGCGGAGCCTCATTATGGAATGCTACTACTAAGTCAGACTACCTGCACTGAAGAATAGCAGCAATATTACTTCATTACTTGAAACGGGCAATAGGGTTGTCACGTCCAAAAACCTATGCCACATCACTAGCGCAATACAGTCAGTATTCATTATTGTTGTGTTCCGGTTGTTAGTTCAAAATAGCCGTTTTTTTTTCACAAGAATCATATAATCTTACCTTAGTTTGGCAACTTATTCTTTGTAAATATGAATACTATATGTAAAAGGTAGATTTAAAAAAGCAATTCGTTCGTCTGATGTTTAACAGGATGCCAGAACCCTGCATCTGCTTGTTTGCCTGACAATACTTAAAAAAGTATTCATCCATTCGTTTCTGTTCAAGGGCGTCGCCAAGGGGGAGGGGTAAGAGGGGCAGCTGCCCTCCCCTAGATATTCTAAAAAAAAATATAAAACAAACAGTCTTATGTATTTAACTTGACTTGATCGATTATTCCAGTACTTTTTCTACTAGTTTGCTGCTATTTAGAGCGAAATGCAAGGCAAGTCAAAACGTCGAGGGCACGAGGCTCCAGATTAACCTACAATGTATATTTTTCTCAATCTCAAAACTTCAAACTTCAAACTTATTTATTTTGTAAAAATAGGGTGACATATGATGTAACAAAAAATACATGCGCTTATTCCTATTTTGCCAATTTACTGGCGTACAAAAAATATTACTTTTCTTCAGAATCAATCATAGACCTATAATAGGAGTTTAATTTAAAATTAACAAATTAACAACACATGTCAAATTACACAGAACATCATCATTATAACTTAAATTATTAAAAATTAAAAAAAAAATTACTAGTTTCCATATTATTGTTAATTATTCTACATGTTGTCATAATAGTAATATTAATAAAAAATGTCAAAAAGAAATAATAATAATTCTTCAATCTCTGTATCAACTTGCCCCCATCTAGGCCATAGGCTGGCGACGCTCTTATTTCTGTTTATTATATTACAGAGATTTAGCTACGGTTTGTAAATAAGTTGAAGGTTATTTGAAAAACAGTTACAGTGTTTCCCCAAATTTAACCTGATTTGACTTTTCTCAAGGTAACCAAACTAGTTTCTGTGCAACTTCAAAATATCGAACAATATCAGGTTAGCTTGTTACAATAAATATTACAAAAACGTGTTTTAAATACTTTAACCACAAATATCACCAGGATGAGAAGACCTTATTACTAACCTGTGAAATAATCTCATAAGTTTCATATTAATCGTTGTCCCCTGTGTGGAATAGACTTCATTCCCCTGCTAAATGTGAAAAACAGTAGTGGTAATGATAAACAGCAGACTTTTTTATGACATAACTAGCGGCCTTTCCACGTGTATACAATATACATAAAATCCTTTCCCTCCAATTACTTATTTTAAAAAACCGCATTAAAATTCGTTGAGTAGTTTTAAAGACTTAAGCATGCAAAGGGTCATAGGTACATAGGAACAGAGGAAGTGACTTTGTTTTATATACTTTATAGTGATGACACAGCCAACATGCCCTTCACAATTCTAATGATAAAAAACCTTAGTATCCGATAGACACAGTAGATGTTACATAATAAATCCTGTAACCGGACTATAGGACCTAGGCCCAGTTCCTATATTCAAGAAACGAGTCAGTTTGCTTACGTCTGGTTGTTCTTTGTAAAAAGAGTAAAAAAATTAACTACAGTCGTTCGTTTTCTAATGCTAACTCTAAACGTTTCATTGAACTATGAGCAACACTTCGTTACTTTTAGGAAAACTACCAATTGTTCGTTTATTATAGGAACCGGGTTCTAATGCGCAAATAACACTACTCTCCGGATCGGAACATGTCAGAGATAGGAAGGTCGATCACTAGACAGGTAAATTGCTACAAAGCACTCTACTACCAGTTGCCTCGACTTACATTTGGCCGAACACCCCAGTCACAGGAAAACAACCCACCTTTAATATAGTACAATATGTCTGCAGGATACGGTTGTCTCTTATCATCAGGAAAACCGTGTGTTTGTTCATTATCTTACTCTGTCCCGTGTTGGTCCGGGCTCCTTTGCAGAATAGACCATCTGCCTTCCTGCCTGGCAGCTTGTAAAAGACGAGCATATGCTTACCGTCACTAAGACCGTGACATCTGACTAGGTGATCGAGTTTCGCAGCGACTCACCCGGATTGGTACCACCACCTTACCTATTCCTGCCGCCATAACGTCATAACGTGTTCCGGTTTGGAGGGTAATGTAGCCAGTAAACTTACTTTTACATGAGGCCTGACATCTCGGCCTCAGGTTAGTAATGCTCCTTTTGTGTCTCTAGCCGGCGTAAATTTCTTGCCATCAGGAAATCCGTCTGCTTGTTTGCCTTCCAATATCATAAAAAAGTGACAGGGAAAAACGACGCACCTGTAATATGGTATAATCTGTCTATAGGCTACGGCTGTCTCTTTCCATCAGGAGAGACTCTTACGATCTGCCCAGATTAGTATCACCACTGCAGTCAACTGCTGGTATCTTTACATTTGAAGAACATTCGGTTGGACAAAAATAGTCTCTACAGTCGGATAATAAACTGATAATTCCATTGATTTTTATATAGATTCTATTTGAGGCCGTCTAAATGGGAGGCGAACAATAGAAAACAACGAGATACAAAAACCATTTTGATCACAAAAACAAGCAAAAACAGTAAGAGTACCAGCGAAGGTCATGGCAGTGAGATCAGAAGTCGTTATCACAAAATCGACGATCATACATACTAATATATTATATTAAGTAGGGTTTATAGAGCTTTATCTTAAAGTAGAGAGTTTATCTCAAATAGATTTTTATTGTCTGAAAAACTAACCGGAACACGATACTGCCAAGCACAGACTTAAAGTTACAGGAAAGGTCAATACGGTGGTACCAACTGAAAGGACTTAAAAAAAAAGAGAGTATTTTCACGGCCATATCCCCAAAATGGCAGAGGCTCAACCAGTGCACCCACGACTAGCTGAAGACAGTAAGTCCCACAATGTGATAGGTGGCAAGCCTATCGCCAACCGGGCACATATCCAATCCCGAGCAACATTTTTTTTTTCATTAGAAAGTAGGAAAAACCAAATTTTCTTTTTGTCGGGACCTCATGCAGTCAAGTCCAACACCTGAACCGCTAAACCACAGAGGAGACAAGGATTGAAACTTGAACTTGAAAGGACCTCGCTTTGTTGTTTGCGGAACCCTAAAAATGACAACAAAAACACCGTCCACAACTTTGCCGCAAACATTAAGGTTAATACCTAACATTAAGTAACGCGGCCACGACCTTAACATTCAACCACATTGCTATTGTAAATGGGCTGAATGTTTTGACAAAGACATTGTAAAATGCATTGTTCTATTGCGAAAATACCTATAATATAGTTTACCTATACTAGCTTATGTCTGCGAATTCGTTCTCGTTTTAAAGTTCTGTAGAAGCTGTGCAACGGAAAATACTTAAGATAAAATTTGGTTTTTACAAATTGTTTAATAAATGTTGCTCGGGATTGGATATGTGCCCGATTGGCGATAGGCTTGCTACCTATCACATTGTGGGACTTAGTGTCTTCGGCTAGTCGTAGGTGCACTACCTGTGCCTCTGCCAACTTGTTGGGGGATATGGGCGTGAAGATACTTCAATAAGCCTAAATAGTAAATAAGTGCGCAACGCTAAATAAGTTTTCAGCTCAAAAATTGACAACTATCAAACAAGAAGTCTGCTTCACAACCTTCGTGCTCACACCCATATAATACTGCTAAACTGTGCGACGTACTACACCAGCCTTTCCCAAAGTGGGCGATAACGCCCCCTTGTGGGCGCTGGAAGCCTAGAGGGGGGCGGTATAAATCTTGAAAAAAATGTTTTTTTTTTTAAACTAGGCGCAACAAATATGTTATTGAGGTTATTGACAAGAAAAAAAGCGCTACAAAACAACTGATTTTCAAAGTGGGCGTTACATGAAATAAGTTTGGGAACCTCTGTACTACACCGTTAAGTTATTGTATTTTTTGTGACACTCGGCGTATTCAACAGTAAAAAATTGTACTTAGAGTTGCAAAGATTAAAAGAAGAAACAAATTTCTTCTCTCTATTTCACATGTTATTACTTTGTTACCTTTTACTTGTTTTTATTTTTTTTTATAATTAGTAAGTGGAATGTCCACCAAGTTTTTCAGTTAAGTGGTCATACTTGTCAAAAATAGACCAAACAGCGTTCTCTCCATTTTATATATTCACATTATGGTCACCCCACATTTGGATCCCGTTAAATTATTGCAACATTTCAGCACAATGCGTTGACATTTACGAGCCTGACTCACAGAGTATTGAATAGGAACTCGGCCTTAAGATGTAGCGGAAATACAAATTTACGGTCAGGTTTAATTTTAGCTTGTGTTGCCATTTTCGGAGATGTTTTTTGTTATGGCATTCAAAATTAGTTCACGTCAAGAGGTTTTTGTTAAACACAAAAGCAAAGGGGTGTCATCACATGATATATACATCCACAGAGCTTTTTGATGGCTCATTCAATGTAGGTATTTAAAAGAAATAACGACCTATTCCGATTATTTTCTTCAATTACCTTTATTGTAAAGACTTTTATAACTTTGTACTATAACATGATACCGAATACAGAAAGAGGTACACTTTATTCCTGAACCTACCTATATAACCTACCTACCTACCTTTATAACCTACCTACCTACCTACCTATATAAATTTGATCTCAAGTCACTATTTTTATATAAGAGAATTCGATATAATAAGCCTCGTGAGTAAGAGTTGAGAGAGAAGATTCAGTTATAACACAAACAGCAAAACAACGAGGTTAACAAACTGACAGACTCCAACTCTACTTACATTGTTATCCATATTTAATTAGACACCCAAACATTCTAAAACTGAGGCAATCCAAATTAAGACACTACAAAATGAGCACACCTCCGAACATACAGGTCATGTAGCAATTAATGAATGACAATGCTTTTGATGTTATTTGTGCTAACTGTACATATCGACTTTTTCCGCAGTTAACATTGACCAAGTACAACCATTGAATAAGTCGCATTTAATAACTTACATATTCCTAGGCCATAAAAGTATTTAATCTAGATACCAATTAGCTTTGAAGAAACCATTGAACGATACATAACATTTTTACTCTATGTCCGTGTAAAGGAGTTTAAACCTTAAACACGTAAAATAAGACTTTTATTATCATTTTCAAGTGATATTCAGTTGATCTTATATTAATTATAACAAGAAAAACAAGTAAGAAACGTATATGTTAGTGTAAGGATAACATTAATTGTATTGCTGTATACCTATGTTTAAATTAAGAACATACACGTAGTGCACCATATAATTTGTCTCTGTAATTTAGAAGTCCCTTCGACATACTAAATTGACGTTTATTATTAGTCAATAATCGTTAGCTCAAAAAAATAAAATGCTGACTAAATAGAAAATTAATAAAGTACCTTCATGTTTTTTTAAATAAAATACAAAAACAATAGAGTCATGTTGTACTGTTCACTTATATTTTTGAAATAACGATGTATAAGAAACCACGTCGTACGTATTTCAAATATGGATATATACGCAATAATTAATTGTAACTAAATATTTATTGACACAGTATTTTTGAGTCACTCTACTGCGATTGTTGTACTTCGAAGCGAATCAGTTTCTGGATCTAGTAATTAACATTATTATTTTTACTAGACCATATATAATGTAAGCATTTTACTTTACGTTCAATTTTCTAGGAAGGTAGACAAATTTTTAAAAATAGAAAAAACATATTTATAAAACTCTATGACTTTCACTATAACTCTGCTTGCGCGTTTAAAAATCTATTCCTACATTAGTGATACCAATTGTTGTGTTCTGTGTTGTAGGTTAGTATTACTGGTAGACTTGGACGTTTATTTTTGACAAACTTTCCGTAGAACAGAGACACGCCTATAACCTTTATAGATGTTCGTTTACTACCAGAAGAGCCACGTGTTTGCCCTCTCATTCCACAAAAAAAGTAAACACAGTTTAGTTTAGAGGTGCTTGTTCTCCGTCATCTTTCTTCATTATTTTCAAAATGTTAAAATTGTTTGCCTATTACCACTTGCAATTCATGCTAGTCCGATTAACTTAGTTGAACTTATTTTTACAAACTACTAGCGGACCGGCACGTGATTCGCTTACCCATGATACGCTATACCCTATGATTAACATAACGATCCGCCATTTATGTATTGGATTCATTTGTTACAAAAAATGTGATAAATGAAGAACGGCTAGACCTATTTTATGCAAACTTCACATAAATCTTCTACTAAATAGTCCGAACCAAGCCTAAACATTTGGTTCGAATAGGTGAGAACGTTCTTGAGTTATTAAATTACAACGAAAAGTGGCATTGATTTATATATATACGAAATCCAACGAAATCCAACGAAATTTTATTAAGTACACTTTTGTTAATATTTTGAATATACGGATTGAAAACCAGGTTTTGTGAGAGTCTGGTGCCTATGTTAAGTACAAGTACTTGAATTACAGGTCACCAGGCCCCCGCCAATCCAAACGGTACAGATATTGACGCTATATAATATCTAAATAATAATATATATATACCTATATATATTATTCTCACCTATCTCAATCTTTGTAACGGAATCTTACAAGTCAAATTCGATATATTCCTTCTCTTCCCGGTTACCGGGAACCTGAAGGTCACCGGAATTTCTAAAGTACCCAAAATTATCCTATCGTGTTTGAGCTTATTTGATACATTTGAATTCTTTGCAAGTCTGGGAATAGCCCTTACAAATAAAAGCTTATCACAAAGATGTTATTTTTGTTTAAAACTTAATTTCATCAGATGGCTTTAGGTTTATTGTACTGTCAAATATAAAAAGGGCAGTTAATTATAAATTCCGATCAAAGAAATGTTGCAAGTTAACTTGCCAATGAATTTCATAATGATTTCCCTTTTGTGTATGTCAAAGGCCATCGACTCGAGACTCGTTACGATATCCGACTTTTACGCAATGCCCTTGATGTTAATTCGCCACGATGGAAATAAGGAAATCCGAACACCTTTATTATCTACATAAGATAAGCTATAATATAAAAATAATGTTATCGTACTGGTTCCCGCATGATATATATGCTGAAGCGAAAATTATAGAACGAATGATAATAATATCCATGTAAGTATAGAACTTGTAGTTTTTTATTTTACAAAATTAACCAACCAAATTAATAGATTTTGCTGGATCTTCAGATCTAAGATTGTTATGTAATTCTATTATGGTTACTCCCTATCCTTTTAATTTTTAACAAATGACAGATCACATAATTCTTATAGACACTAAAGATGATAATGGCGTGTTGCCTGCCTGAGGACGCTACTTAAATCTCTGTGTGTTGTTGTAAGTTGGATTGGAAAGTGCTGTGGTGGTGTTGTAAACTAAATGCAAACTATCTAACCTGTGATGTCTGTAAATCTATCGGACGCCCCGTAGCCAAGATTTTGCCCACCCTTGTCTCACTCCACTTTTAAATTTAATTGTAGTTACAATTCTTCCAGGGAGGTATAATCATTTACACTTGAAAACAGAACATTTTTGAATAGAAAAAAAATCCTCAAATTAGTCAATCTACCCATTGCTGTTTTATCGTAATAAAAAGAATTCCACGACCAAGAGACGACATTAACTCCAAAGTAAAAGAACCAACGGTGTAGGATCAACTTTGTAATAGAAATTCTGCAGAACGGAACAGAAGAATCCAATTGTTTATGAAAATTCGATATGCTTTGCAAAGAAAGGTGTACGAGATCAACTACTCATAACTAGTTAAAACTCGATAGGACTTCACTGTTAATATTTTCATAAAACACTTATACTACAAATTTAATAGGATTTTAGCCTAGTGGCTTCGCGTTTAACATTATCATAGCTAAAATATGTTTCCATACATATCGTCACGCCAAATCCATTGCGAGTTATTTAGAAGGTATTTATCAAGTTCATGATTCCTACATACCTTGCTTGCTGCCTCTACAAGCAAAAACGTCGGTTTTGAAGACCACTTAACGGTCTTGGCACCATCCTCTGATAACATACGAGCGATTATAATTAAAATACAAAGCTAAGACTACAGTATTACATTGTAGGTTTTACTTATTAAGGCCCTGAAGATGATGCAATTCCTAGCCAATTACTTCTTAGTATATTTCAATTATGCCAAAAGTCACAATAGTTTGCCCAAAAGGTTTCTTTTAACATATAAGTGCCCTAAAATAATCATACCTAAATAGCTGAAAATAATAATTATACCTATTAGGAGCTAAGCACAAAATGCTGGATCACCTGATTCAATAATATACATATTTTGTACAGATTGCCTGGCTGATATCATGAATAAGAATTAATTATCTAGATCCATGAACAGCCAAACCATAGACATTTTATAAAAGTTTAATTTCTGAAACATAATCAAAAACGATGAACCTACGATGAATTCGGACCATCGTAGTTTTTGCAGACATAACATAATACAATACAATAAATTTATATCGTGTGCCAAATATAAAGAAATGTATAATATATTGAACATACATACATACATACATATCTTCACGTCAAGTCCCTTACGGGGTAGGCAGAGAGTATCGAGTGCCAGACCTCACGATCCTGACAAACCTGTCTTGCTTCCTTCACATTCATAACCCTTGTCATTAAAACACGCCGGTTTCGGAGATATTGAACATAAAAAAATAAGAGAACCTTAGTGCCAAACCTTTAGGTGTTATGAATAAAACATTCACTATGATATTGCGCGAATGTGTAAGGAATTAAAGATTGTTATATGACCGTTACCTTTGTTCTACTTAGAAAATATAAAGTTTTCGTATTTTCTTTGAAAGTGCAATAAGCTTACATCCTAATTTAGGTATATCATTGAAAGGAAAATGTGCGACAGTTAATGCCGTTTATTTTATAAAATTGATTAATCAAAAACACCACCCATTCTTTTTGAACACTTTCCATCTATTAAATGATTTTTATTTGTTAAAAAATACAACATTTACAGTCACAAAATTAGAAAGAAATTCGCTTAAGTTTACTATGTATTTCTGTTGTGTTATTATATTTATTAGGAGTTTTTTATTTGTACTGAAGTTAAAGTTTAAATAGGAGGTTGTAGGTACCAATTAGTGGCAAAAAGACCGTAATACTTCAGTGTAAGGTTCTTTCACATAGAAGTTAAAATTTAGTTACTTGACTTACATAGCGCTAAACTCTTCCTGAACCAAAAGTAATTTTAATCACAATATTTTATTAATATCGTTATTAAGTCGTTAACCTACTGTTTAAAAATTTAATACCTATTTAGGAAGGACCCTTCATATTTTTCACAGTTACAAACTACAAACTTTCAAACCTCATTACAGTGATTTAGAGGTTGATATCGGTCTATAACTACATGCAAAGCAAATTTTATCAAAATCTTTTCACCGCCTTAGCCATAAAAGCGTAACTGATGAAATTACTCGCATTTATAATACTGAATATAACTAGAGATTATAGATAATATTAACTAACCTCTGGTATAACCAGAGTACAACTACCAAATTATTTCTCGGACATTGATTAAATTTATACGGGCCCAGCTAGGAATCATGGCTTATCTTTCGAAAAAAAACACCATTAAAATTTGTTCATTTTTCAAAGAGAAATCTCGTAACAAATGTATGAAAAAACGTATATATAGTCGAATTGACAACCCCCTTTTTGAGTCGGTTTATTTATTTGTTTCAAATTCTGTAACTGTTTAGACTTTAGACAATTAACTCGAGATAATTGATTCCTAGAGCAGTTAACTTTTTTTTTATGGTATTGGCAAGCTAACAAGCAGACGGATTTCCTGATGATACGAAATTCACGCTGCCTAGAGACACCAAAGGTGGTAATGGTGCGTTTCCAACCTGAGGCCGGGATGTCATGCCTCTAGCAAAAGTAAATTTACCTTACCTTACCCTCCAAACCGGAAGATGTCATGACGTTATGGCGGCAGGAATAGGTAAGGCGGTGGTACCAATCCGGGTGAGTCGCTGCGAAACTCTACCACCTACCTAGTCAGACGTCAAGGTGTTAGCTTACGCTCGCCTTTTACGAGCTGCCTGGCAGAAAGGTCGGACCAACACGGGGAAAAACGTGTATTGGTTGGCCGAATATTACCGACGTCCATCATTTTGTAATGTCAACGGAGGCTGCCGCCGCTGTTTACTATGCTTTGGCTCCGATTAAAAACTCCTATTTAAAAATATCAGAATCAAAGTCGGTACGGAAGGTTTCACAACAATTTCCGATTTATAGGACCCGGAGTCTGAGCTCAGTAACATCACTAGTTTTAATTTATTCAAATGACTCACATATTTTACAGAACTTCGAATTACCTATGAAAAATTAAAGTAGCCAATTTTTTTTCTCATATAAAATACTACAAAATTTAGTGAAAACCTTATGTCTCACATAAACCTGTCGTTGCTCTATTAATTGGATTTTTGTGCAACCCCTTCTTTCTGATTGTATACGAGTACAAAAATATACCCTGCTATTTTAAATGTTTGTTTTAAAAAGTGCAAAAAATTAGAAAACTTTTTTTTAAATATTGTAATCATTGCTTCCAATTTTATTATAAAAAAATGTTGCTTGTAATAGGATATGTGTTCGGTTGGCGATATGCTTGCCACCTATCAAATTGTGGGACTTAGTATCTTCGGCTCTGCCAACCATTCGGGGATATGGGCGTGAAGATACTTTTTTTTAATCATTGCTTATAAGCTGACGCTATTTATCTTCACGCCCATATCCCCGATGAGGTAGGCAGAGGTACAACCAAGGCACCCACGACTAGCCGAAGATAGTAAGCCCCACAATGTGATAGGTGGCAAGCCTATCGCCAACCGGGCACAATTCCAATCCCGACCAACATTTTTTTTATTAGAAAATTGGAAAAAAAATTATATTAAAATTTTCATTTTTGTGGCTGACCCGGGATTCGAACCCGGGACCTCATGCAGTCAAGTCCAACACCCGGACCACTAGACCACAGAGGCGCTATTTATTAAAATAAAAAAAAAAAAGTTGTTTTACTAAGAACTATTTTAATGTTTAATGTAAGCTGTATCAATTGCTGACGTTAAGAAATATGTTTTAATTATAGCTAGTGGTCCCCCGAATCGAACTTCGACTATAATAAATTTTAATATCTTGTTGATAAGAACGCCATCTTGAATTCTCAAGACCAACTACTTGGTGTGTGTCAAATGCATGGTTGTGTGGGTAATGTTTTATTTATCGATTTAATGTACTTTATAAGCATTATTATTGAAAACTATTAGCGTTCTGCACTTCTCCTGCACATAAACTATAAATGTGCCAAATGTTATGCTCCTGCGTCCGCGCAATTTTCGTAAAAAGGGGTTAAAAGTTTTGGCATCACGTATGAAGATATAGATATAGATATTAGTATACATTGAAATATTACCAGCTAGTAGTATAATGAAAGTAAATATTAATTTTAATACTTGTGTGTGAGTTAATAAAATATTTATTTTTATGATCGTTCAGTCCATTACCGGTTATATAAATTATTTAAAAGTATACACATTACACTTTAAGTAAAAAGGAAATAATTAAAAGTAAAAAAATATGTAGGTACATAAACAATATTAATCGAGGGCATGTTACTAATACTTGACCTTTATAATATGGATTATGGTTTAAGGTCCTATGGAAAAGTAGATTTTTATTATCATTGCTGTCCATTACTCTATATTTTACCAAGCGCTCGTTTCTTGCAAGTTACCTGGCATAGAGGCACATGGTCTATTCCACTCTTCGGACACTGATCGACGCGGGCTAAATTATTTTTTGTGTAAGGAATTATTTTTACGGCAACGCATTTGGATTTGTCTTCACTTCTGTTGACAGTGCCACTGCGCTGTTTTGATTTCGGAGGTTACGGAGGCTACCGTACCGGCTTCTAAACTGCCCAACACCGAAGGTTTAAGATCCAAACCTCCAGTTGGCTGCGCCCCGTTGTACCTACCATAAAAAATTGCAACACGCATATTTTTTTGTACTATTGGAATATTCAAGCTACCACCTGCGGGAAATAGGGTCACCACATCCCGCTGTCTTCATAAAAGTTTTTCTTAACAGTTTGGTCTAGCGGTTCAGTTGTTGGACTTGACTGCATGAGATCCCGGGTCAGGCAACAAAAGCAAAATTGGGTTTTTCCAATTTTCTAATAAAAAATGTTGCTCGGGATAGGATACGTGCCCGGTTGGCGATAGGCTTGCCACCTATCACATTGTGGGACTTAGTATCTTCGGCTAGTCGTGGGTGGCCTTGTTGTGCTTCTGCCTACCTCTTCGGGGATATGGGCGTGAAGATACTTACTTACTTACTTTGTAGTTTGTAGGCAGCCTTCCCATTCAATGTCATTTGCAACAATTGATGTGCTAAATGATTTACAATAGCTACACACAAATTGGGCTAGTGCTTATTAAGTAATCCTTATCATCATCATAATAGGGTTGGAATGTCTAAGCCCATATCGTGTCATTGAGCTTCCTTAATTAGTTTTTATGAACGTGTCAAAGAATATGACAAATTAATATTTTTTGATCTGGTTTTTATGTATATTTTTTTAAGATGTTTGAACGGAACATTTTTTTGATGATAAAATGTTATAGATACTAAAGGTTCTAACTAAGGTACCTTTTTTAAGGTTCATAAAAACTAATTAATTTGAGAAATTTTGAATTTGCGTTATTTATCATACCGACGAAGCCGTGGGTACAAACTAGTTAGAAATCAAAATCAATGCTTGTATGACTATTATTAATAGAACCTAAAGCGAATACTTCTTTAGTTTGGCTGCGACAAACCAGGGGCTTACGTCAACGTGGTACTTTGAAGGATTAATTATTTAGGAAATCGGCAGACTAATTTCTTGTATGAAGTAAATACCAGATAATTATAAAGACACCAAAGATGTTAATGGTTTGTTGCCTGAGGCTGGGAAATGGGATGTTAAACTTTTTGGGTAAGTAAATTCAAGTTGAACTCATGTGACGTTAAAAAGGAGGAAGTTATCTTTAAAATTTTATTCAAATTAATTACTTGGGAACTGAGATTTTGGTACAATTGAATTGAATTCATGAGCAAAATGACGTTGCTAAAACTTGGACCAACGACTGGATACGTCAAGACAATTAAATGTATATTTTTAAGTTAAGAGATTTAGCGATTTAACATAAAATATAAAGTGAAATCCGATATTCGCGATAGACTTTATATTATGGTTTACATAATTAGAAATTTATTATTCTATTCTATTTCATATTTTATTTTCTTACAACTTTAATCTTATTTATAGGAGCTTTTCAAATGATTAATTTTAATAAAAGTATAAGGTTACCTGTCTATTAAACTTCTTTAAGTTAAAATTGAGACATTTCAACATCGAAAAATCGTCGCCATAAAACAGTAAAAAACCGACTTCAGTTTTCATATTGAGTCATCTGAGTATGCAAAAATAGAGTAATAGACAAAGCTCTTTTACAATTTTATGTTCTTATTGTATTGTATTGTATAATACTATAACTTTTAAATTAAAAACGTTGTGAAAAATATTCAGTTATATCTTCTTCTTTTATAAATATAGCTTCCAATATAGTTATATCTTATGAAGAAGAAAAACTTATGAAAAATCACCCGCCATGTTTTTTGACATACGCCAAACCTTAAGCGATTCCTCAATGAATCATTGGCCACAGTCGCCGTCACGTTCGCCGATTCACAACAGTTTCACTATAACCACTGCGAGCTATAGTCTGTACCGCTAGACGTTATCGCGAAATCAGTGTCAAAATTCCTGTGCCGGAAAAATAAAACAAAAAATTGTGAAATTTTGTTACTGGTGATAAAAGAAAACAAAAAAGTGTTCTAATTTTAAATTCAAAGTTACTAGTGTTTTATGAATATGGTGATATTATGTTTTCTCTTAATGTGAATAAACTTTGTAAGTATTTTGTGGATTGTGTAATTGTTTTAAATAGGTATTAAATAAAGTTTTAGTTTCTTTACTTTTGTAAAGCTAATCGGGCGAACTACCTTTTTGATTCTTAAGATATTTTTATTCCTACCTAATAAATGGTAAAACTTCTGAATTTTGAGTACCTACGTTTCTATCTACGTTTCTAGGTATCACATAAAAAATTAACACTAAGATCTAATTGAGTGGATCTCTGTGGTCTTACAAAGATTTTTGAAAAACTAAAAAAGCTTTGCCCTCCTGGGCATAAGTGCTCATTTGGTACATTGTAGGACTTAGTACCTAGTAGATAGGTACCTTCGGCTAATCGTTACTACCCTGGTTGTACCTACATCTTCCTAGTTTTTATTTGTATTAGACTAGGTGCTTTATTTGGATAGATTCTGTTTAAATGATTCCACTGTAGAAAATAAATTGGGGAATTATCCAATAGTGTCTTCACAATGTACCTATTTACCTATTTTAAAGTTGCCATATTTTTAATCTCTTCGTACCTATTCTGTGAAAAACTCTCATGGATAACCCTTTGAGGCGACACTCTTTCGGGGAAATTTTCAGGTTTTGTGCCATTGCCATGTATCGGGGCTGTGGGAATGCCTTAACACACATCCACTGCTCCGACGCAATGGCGCTCGATATCGCGATACCTGTCACGTAGCCCCACACATAAGGGGCCGGAAAACAAGCTAAGCTAGGATCTGTTGACAACAGAACCCCCGTACCCATGATGGAACGATCAAGATAACGAAGCCCATCCCCATCCTCCGCAAACTCCAACACTCGTACTCCGTAACTCCGTACACTCGTACCTGCTCCTTGTGTTCCCACTTGAAGAGAGGGAGGTACAAGAGGAGCAGCCGTCCTGTTCCTGTTCATTTCCCCGAGTAATGAGACTCCCGCTGCAAAAAGTTTTGGACCCTTGGAGGTTAAAGTTGTCACCTAACCTAACCTTGTCCTTATTATAAAAGATTTTACAGCTTCATATTTTTAATTTATTTTAAAGTCGATTCCTATTTAGTGGCGTAACAATATTTTATGAATAATTAAAAACCAGCAGACGACTATTATAATGTTTACTAGTTAGGTACTATTAAATTAATATTAAAACTGTATAAAATTAAAATTAATTCAATATTGCCATTTAACAAAAACATAAAAAAACGTAGTTCCATAGGTTAAAAATTATTTAAATATTAAAAAATATACAAATATTTCGTTTTGTAAATATTTAATTATGATATGAGAATATGACGTTGGTACGCTTATTTTCTTTTTTATAACTTTTTAACACATATACCTCTTCTGTAAGTGAATAAATTTCATTTCATTTAAATATTTAATTTTTACGAATTGCTGAACCAACCCAGAACTAAAAAAAGAATAGATAAAATATATTTGTGTTTTGTAACAGTTAGGTATCATACTTGTTCTCATTTTTCATAAAGTTGCCTCAATAAAAAGATACAACTTAGGTATATTACCTTTTACTCAACTGCGAAATGCAAAGAATAATGTGCTCACCAGTCTGTGTATAAAATTGTTCCTTTGTAGGACTAGGTATATACCTAGATCAAACGTTGAGGGACGATTTTATACACACAACAGTTGATTTGTTTCGATCTTACGAGTAAAATTAGCGAAAAATTAAAATATCGGCAACTAGACGTTTTAATGTAACTAGTGATCGCCCATTGGTCGAAATTCGGCCATAACAAATTTTAATATCTTGTTGATAAGAACGCCGTCTTCATTTCATAAGATCAACTACTTTGTTTCCAAACTTTATTTTGCGCCATCTGTGATCTTTTATCGTTATCATCAATATATTTGTTTGTGTGTGTCAAATGCATGTGAGTGTGAGTAATGTTTTATTTATTGATTTAATGTAACTTATAAGCATTATTATTGAAAAATACTAGCGTTCTGCACTTCTCCAACACATAAACTATAAGTGTGCCAAATTGTATGCTCCTGCGTCCGCGCAATTTTCGTAAAAAGGGTCCAAAGTTTTGGCATCACGTATTAATATATAGACAAATCCAAAATAAAAAGTTTTAATGACGCCACAAAAAACTGTATCTTATGTAGCTAAGATCTAACTCGATTACACCAGCTTGAAAAAATCCTCATCAAAATCTGTATATCTATTCAAAAGTTGCCACACAAGTTGGATTCCACAGACAGACACACAGACACGTCACTCACACACCTTTTTTGCTGTCAGAAGTTAAAAGTCGACGCACAATAACGAATAGGGCATTGCTGGATAGGTATTGCAAAATTAGTATTAGGGTTTTATTAATTTTTTTAGTAAAAATAACAAAGATTAAAAATTGGCCAGTGAATACAATTTAAAGCAGTCGGGTTTTTTGTCATGATTATGAGTAACTAACTTTAGTAGATAATAATTTGTGAGAGGAAAACCACTTTT
>NJDC01002291.1:144939-163236 GCA_002245475.1 Calephelis virginiensis
GTGAGAAATATATTTTAATTAAAACAAAAAATACATTGTTTCAAAATATAAATTTAACATAAATGAAGTTGATGTCGCCAATTTTGAAAAATTGAAAAAGGTGGAGTATCGAGAAGAGTCATCATAGAGGAGTCATCTTCTCTTTACATATTTTTTTTCTACAGACTTCTCGTCTTCTACGACTTGTAGTTTATTTTTCCTTAAAACATTAGTTACTAATTTTCATCCATATATTAATACGTGATGCCCAAACTTTGGACCCCTTTACGAAAATTATGCGGACGGAGGAGCATAAAATTTGGCACGCTTATAGTTTATGTGTAGGAGAAGTGCAGAAAGCTAATATTTTTCAATAATAATGCTTATAAAATACATTAAATCAATAAACAAAACATTACCCACACTACCACGCACATTTGGCACACACAAACAAATCGATGATAACGATAAAAGATCACAGTTAGTGTAATTTTGGGTCTTGAATCGTGAATAGACTTCCTTATGGATGCTCGACGCCTCTACCAAGTTACATTGGCCGTGTTCACCTGTGAGATCGTATCCTTACGTCAGAGGGGTGGAATCCCTTCTACCTTTCAGCTGTGGTGTCTGTTATCTTGAGTTACCCTACACAGAACACTGATCGTACCTTTAGTTTTCGCGAAGGTCTGCTCACGCAGTTTAATTTTTGAAACCACTGGATTAAAAACAAGCGACAACTTAAAACCCCCTATAAGTTACCTCTTAATATCTCGTTGAAATTTTAATTTTTCGCAGCTATAACGTTTATTACGTTATAACGTTTAGTCTGTCCTATATAGGTACGATATTTGGAACAAGAATTAAGCTAAGCGCATGAACTATTCGTAAAAAAATGTATGCCAAAATGCGAAAGCAAGTGATATACTAAAAAGAACAAGTACAAAGAAAGAAGAGAAAGAAAGAAGAAGTGTTCAAAGAAGATTAGCATCTATGACCTACATACAAGGGGTTATAGATAAAATTGAGACAGCGTTGAAAAATACTCATTTGGCACGAATTTTACACCGATTTCTGAAGTAAACTTTCATATAGGTACACCTGAGGCGTACCTAACAGTATTTAGGAGTTTATAAAATTGATGTAGCTGTGGTAGTTCATATAACTAAATCTATAAAATTAGATTACTCTATTATCAATGTTTGTGCACCCTACTCTTGACGTATTATTTTATTACACTATGTTCTCAGCTCTGTGACTTTGCAGAATACTTTGTTTCATTGTTCCGTGAAGAGACGAGGAATCACCCTGCGGTTGACTCAAGGTTTTAGTTGAATGACACAATGTTTCACATACGAGAATAATCACGCAGAGCGTCTTATGGCCCTAACACGGTATTTATAGTATATTAATACATGAAAAAAAACTTGGGACCCCTTTTCACGAAAATTGCGCTGACGGAGGAGCATAAAATTTGGCACACTTATAGTTTATGTGTAGGAGAAGTACAGAATGCAATCGTGCAATCATAATGCTTATAAAGTACATTAAATTATTAAATAAAACATTACCCACACTACCATGCATTTGACACACACAAACAAATATATTGATGATAACGATAAATTGGTCTTGAGAAATGAAGATGGCGTTATTATCAACAAGATAATAAAATTTATTATGGTCGAATTTCGACCAACGGGCAACCACTAGTTTTTATAGAACGGAAGACAAGAAGACGGCTATATTTCTAGTTAAAAAGTCGTCTATAAACGCCTGAGGTAACAAGGGCTACCCTATCTTCTAGAGTGGATCAAAACAGTAGCGCCACGACAGTGTGTCGGCGATAGGTGGCACTGATTCGGGAAAGTCGTTGCGAGACTAGTTTAACTAATTATACTTGTAGGTATATCATTATGTTGATTGAAGATAAAAAAATAATCACCTGCCTGATTAGTTTATAACTTAAATATTTACCAACGAGGCAGACGGTGAAAGATCTCAAAATCGGAAAATCCACGTAGATAAGTAATAATAGAATTCTGACAGTGATGCCATATTATAGTTCAGTCTTATGAAAACAACTAAATACAAAACACATAAGTTTGTTAATACATAACAAAACATTTTTATCTTTTAGATAAACAAACTGAGACTTACTGAATGATTAGATGATGCCCGCGGCTTTGCTCGCGTAGACAAGTTTCCCCCGCAAAACCCATTAAATATCGGAGCAAAAAGTAACCTACTTACCCCAAGTCCTATATGGGGAAGACAGAGGGATCAAGTCACGAACCTTGCAAAACTGCATAGCTTCCTTCACATTCATTATTCTTTTGATACAAATAAATAAACCCTCAGATAAAACCTAATCAAGTTGGACGTGGAATGACAACCTAGGTCTCTCCGGGTACCTACGTCCCTCCACATTCGCATTGGACATACATATCTGTTTTTTCAATCTTGCTTTCAACGTGACCGAACCAACGAAACATGCCCTTTCTTATTTTTACAACTTATTTTATTATTTTTCTTTAATCACACTCTATCTCGAATGTCACTTACGAATGCGGTCAGCCTTTGTCATTTTTTGTCATTATCTCTACACACAAACTATAACTAACTGTAGCTACCATAACATCTCTTTATTGCGAAGTGGAAAAAGAACATTAATTTCGTATTTATATTATAATACAATGGTACATACCTATATGGATACTATGGAATATGGATTATAATTAAAATTCTTTTTTTTATATTAGTATTGCACAGATAATGATTTCATCAGATATTATGTTACGTTGCCTATGCATACAATATATTAGTACACACACACATACATATATTCACACTAAGTCCCTTACGGGGTAGGCAGGGAGTATAATCCGTACAAGTAATCATACATAAGTGTAATCCGAAAAGTTGGATTTTGTAGACGCATAGTTTGTACATATTACAGTTGATAGCGGACTGCAAAACTTTGATATTGCAAAGTAGAATTTGTTTGAACTGTGTTGTTATAAAAATAAAATGTTACTAACAAACAATAATAAAGAACGGACTAAATCTCGTATGTACTGGTAGTATGTTTATTGTTTCTGCAGCTTTAAATTGTCATGATCTGAGTATGCAATGTACTTATTCAGCGATTTTCATTTGTTTATTGTTAACCATAAAAAACTGGCTTATGATAAAAAAAGTTATTCTTTTAAATAGAAAAAAAAAAGAAATTTTACATTTCAAAATTACTATGAATAATATTTTAAGATGAAATCTAAGTACTATATTTTTATTTTATATCAAACTAGCTTTCCCGGCGAACTTCGTTCCACCTGTTCAGTTTGTATAGGAGAAATCAAGTACTGCTTTATTCCCATTTCCCTGCAATTTACCCAGCTTTTCACTTCATAAGAACCTTCTCCTGACAATAAGTAACACAACAAAAAAAGAATTAACCAAATCGGTTTAGTCGTTCGGAAGTTATGCGCTTACCAACACATTTCGCAATTCATTTTTATATTATAGATAAGAAGGTTATTGGTTAGAAACAACTGTCGCTTATAGACACCATTATGGTACTAATACATCGCTATTTCATGGCCGGGGACTTAGATCATGGGTCTACTCTTTAATTTCAACGGATATCCTACTCGTCAGCATAGAATACGACAATGGCGATCACAGATGGTCGTGTTTCCAAACTCGCTCAGCTGCTCCTTAGCAAACAACCACAACATATGGAATTAAAAAAAATACGTAGATTTTTGATAAACCTATTGATTTTTAAATTATCATTAAGGAGGGTTTTGATAAATATTACTAGAAGGGATATTATTGTAGATCAACTTTAAGGCTAGTATCTATAAAGGTTTAGAAATTTTGTATACCCATTTTGATATGGGCATAGGGACAAAGGCCCATCGTTGAACATTTCGACCAACGATTAACAAAAGTGGTCAAAATAAAAAAAAAATTACACAGAAAACACCTGTTGATGTATGTGTAATCCTATCTGTAAATAATAATCTGACACTGAATAAAACAGCCCCAAAGATAACTTGATAATCTGACTCGTGACAAAGGAGTTAACCTCAGCGATAAAGGCTGTACTACAGAATATATATACACAATTTTGTTGAAGAGTGGTGTCTGTATTTTGTAGAAATTAAAACAAAATAGAAGGCTACAAAGGTATTTACTTTTTTTATGTTAATGGAAGGCAAACAAACAGACGGATTTCCTGATGATAAGAAATTCACGCCGCCTAGAGACACCAATGGTGGTAGTGGTGCGTTTCCAACCTGAGACCGGGATATTAGACCTCGAACAAAAGTAAGTTTACCGGCTACCTTACCCTTCAAACCGGAACACGTCATGACGTTATGGAATAGATAAGGCTTATGGTATGATTATATAATAAGAATATATTATACTTATGGTACCAATCCGGGTGTTAAGTATTAAGTATAACTCTCAAAATACTAATCGGATCATGAAAACTAATATGGGAACACCTCGGAATCATGACCCATCTTTCTAAAAATTAACCATCAAAATCGGTTGGCTATTGGCTTAATAAAAAAGTTAAAAAAACATACAGTCAAATTTGGCCTCCTTTTCTCAAGTCAGTTAAAATACTCAATGATACGCGGCAAAATCGCAGGCATAGTCTAGTAACAATCATAAACTAGGGCGACACCGTCGCTAATATTAGCATACAATGGGTACAAGATTGTTGGAACTCATATTAGTAACCTTGTTTCAAGAAAAAAATAAACACCCAGCAGTTTGACTTATTTAAGGTTTCATTATAGATCGGGAGGGTACGTATAATAAGTCTGCTTTGTCGAGTAGTTACTGTTACAACTTCCGAGAGATATGATACAACGGACAAATACTTGACAAACTTAACAACAAAATTAAAAAATAGTTGTAATTTACTAAGTTTCATATTCGTAAGTACAATTTGCTTTAATTTAATTATGTTTATTGTATTTATTAACTACACTTGTACGTTCCACAATATGTTTTTCATTATTATATTTTAGCCAACCGGTTTCACTATTAAAGCAACTTAATAAAGCCCTTACTTACTTAACTTGTTAAAGCCCTGATGATGCTTTAATAGTGAAACCGGTTGGCTAAAATATAATAATAAAAAAATATTGTGGAAAGTACAAGTTATTAACTAAATAATTTCTGGAATCGAATTCCACCAAGAACTGACGATAAGAAGTATAGAAACTAAGATTATTGTGTTTTATAATTTAAATTTGATGATTAGATTTTTTTAATGACATTGGAAGGCAAACAAGCAGACGGATTTCCTGATGTTAAGAAATTCACGCCGCCTAGAGACACCAAAGGTGGTAATGGTGCGATGCCAATCTGAGGCCGGGATGTTAGGCCTCGAGCAAAAGTAAGTTTAACGGCTACCTTACCCTCCGCACCGGAACACGTCTTGACGTTATGGCGGCAGGAATAGATAAGGCGGTGGTACCAATCCGGGCGAGTTACTGCTAAACTCTACCACCTAGTCAGATGTCAAGGTGTTAGTGACGGTGAGCCTTTGCTCGCCTTTTACGAGCTGCCTGACAAGGACAAGGAAGGCGGATGGTCTATTCTACAAAGGAGCCCGGACCAACACGGGGAAGATAAGGAATATAATTACATTCAAAATTAATAATATCATTTAATAGGCGAGATTTTACAATATTATTTCTGTTCTGTTTCGGCAAAAACGGAATATACGATGAGATACTAAATGAGATAAATTTACTGAATACACCTTCTCGTTCTATTATTTGAGAGTAGCAATGAAGAACAAAACCTAAATTCCATGGCTCGGCTATTGTGGGAGGATTAGTTAAAACCGGAACTTACCTTGTTCCAGGTGAAAACAAAATTTAGGCTCAGTTTAATTTGGTCTCGGTATAAGTTATAATATTTTATTTCTTGATAAATGAGAGTAAAATTAGTCAAGATCCATTTTTTCAATATTTTTACAGCTGATCTCTATTATCATAAATTATCATAAGCATTAATAATCGATTATGAGCCCACGTTTGTTATATAAACAATATAAAAAATTCACATACTCGCAGCGTCGTCACATTTAATAACCGACACTTTTTAAACAAAAAAAGTTTTTTTATATCATATCAGAAGCAGACGGATTTTCTGATGGTAAGAAATTCACGCCGCCTGGAGACACCTAAGGTGGTAATGGTGCGTTGACTACCTTACCCTCAGAACCGGAACACATCAGCGACAAGTGCTGACGTTATAGGTAAGGTACCAATCCGGGCGAGTCGCAGCGAAACTCCACCTAGTAGGATCTTAAGATGTTAGTGACGGTAATATCCTCGCCTTTTACGAGTTGCCTGACAATAAGCCAGATGTTCTATTCTGCAAAGGGGCCCGTATCAACACGGAGAAGATCGTAGAGAATGTCCAAAAAGAGAATTTTACGCGCGTACTCGATATGCTTCAGTTTCATAGAACCCATCTGATACCGCGTCGTCGATTTGTGCATAACACGCTTGCAATACCCACGTGATAGCGTAAATGCGTGTTACGAGCGCACGTCGCGAGATACGTTACGAGGCGTTATTGCTATGTTTAGCTACGTCACAACTTTGAGACGGAACTTTTTAGAATTATTATTTAGAATAGAATAACTATTTATTTCACATAGACCATACAATGCCTATCTACTCCTATATCTAGTCTAAAATGTACTAGTACCATATGGTATATGGCATGGCAGTGGTGGCCAATTACTATAGACTAAAGAACTAATCATTGACGATACCATGAGCGATCTATTAATTACATACCACTTGAAATAAAAAAAAAATAAGATATTTCGTACACAATAACGTTTTACAGTATTTTTAATGTAATAAGAGGGTAAAATTTAAAACTGAAAATTATTATTAATAACTGCCATATATTACTCTTACTCCAGCAAGCAGAGATGAAATTTGGCTATCGTAATATCTATATATATAAAAGAAAGTCGAGTTTGTTACAACACTTATAACTCGAGATCTGCTGGATCAAGTTGCATGATTTTTCATTCGTTGGATTTGTCTTTGCCCCGAATAGCAGCAGCATACATCTTAAAAACGAGAAAAACAAAAAATAATTATAAAACATGAATTGTCTACTTACATGTAAAAGAAAGTCGTAATAGTCGTAATAGATGGAGAGGTAGGTAGCTTAGAAACGGAAGAAGGACTTGGGATACCTGTATTCTACACAACAGCGGGGAAACTAGGAAAACCGACATTTTAATTTTTCCCATACAAAATGAACGGGCGGAACGCAGTTCGCCGGAACAGCTAGTTTATATTATAAATGCTAACGTTTGTCTGTTTGTCTATTTTTTCAAAACTGCTGAACTGATTTTCATGAATTGTGGTACACACATAGAGGGTAATTTGGATTAACACATTTGATAGTTTTTATCCCAAAATAATGTTCCTGTGGGATCAAGCGGGCAACAGCAAGTATTACATTATTTTGCCAAGCGACATGTTTTGAAAATACTATTTTCATTAAAAAAATGGATTAAGGTCTCCTCAGGGCTCTTCTACAAAGTCGAGCTTATGATGTTGGCTGCCGGTCGATTGGCTACCCTTTATATGAACTCAGTAGACTTTGATGCACGCTAAATCATAGAATTTATCTTCGTTTAAAACATTCCCATCGACTACATATAACACAACACAACCGCTACATTCGAGTCAACAGGCAGGGAAATCGTGTTCCCTTAAAACGCCCTTTGTGGACTTTGTACCTTTCAGGTTAATTTCTGACGAGCATAAAATAAATCTCACTAGTGCCCATCTCCTCGTGATAATTTGTATTCATTTTTAAATATCCTCCTCGAAAGAGCGAGCCTCACGTCATTCATGTACGATTTTTTTTAATCACAAACTAAGTACAACGCTTATAGGAAAAAAAACGTCAAATATATCAAGACCACCGAAGTCTGTCCCTGTTTTAAAACAAACTATATTTACTTGATAAACATAATACAGATTAAAATTTATCTATTTTTCGTGGTGATCGAGAAAAACAGTCAAGAGAAACACGAGAAAAGTCATTTTGGTTTCTATACCATCACTAAAACAATAACGATGAACATGATCAAGTATTGAAGTTATTTGTATATCCAGCGAGAACCACTTAGAAATCAAAATAACTCAAATTCAAAATATATTTATCTATATATTAATACGTGATGTAAATAAAAACTTTTGACCCCTTCTTACGAAAATTGTGCGGACGCAGGAGTATAAAATTTGGTACACTTATAGTTTCTGTGTAGGAGAAGTGCAAAACGCTAGTATTTTTCAATAATAATGCTAATAAGTTACATTAAATCAATAAACGTCGCCTCTGTGGTCTAGCGGTCCGGGTGTTGGACTTGACTGCATGAGGTCCTGGGTTCGAATCCCGGGTCGGCCAACATAAAGAAAATTGGATTTTTCCAATTTTTCTAATTAAAAAAGAATGTTGGTCGGGATTAGAAATGTGCCCGGTTGGCGATAGGCTTGCCACCTATCACATTGTGGGACTTAGTGTCTTCGGCTATTCGTGGGTGCCTTGGTTGTACCTCTGCCTACCTCTTCGGGGATATGGGCGTGAAGATACCTTTTTTTTTTAAGATTTTTCTGTTTGCTCGTCAGAGAGAAACCCCAGGATCAACTTTATTTAGATTTTGTCATTTTAGAAAAACTTTGACTTACAAACGTGAACTTTGATTTGTCAAAATCTGTTCAGCAATTTTTTTAGTTAAGTTTACGGTTAATATGCCAAATTTGCTTTTATTGATTTTTTTTATTGTATAATATTTGGAGGCAGACGGATTTCCTGATGGTAAGAAATTCACGCCGCCTAGAGACACCATAGGTGGTAATGGTGCGTTGCCAACCTGAGGCCGGGATGTAAGGCCTCGAAAAAAAAGTTTACCGGCTACCTTACCCCCCAAACCGGAACACGTCATGACGTTATGGCGGCAGGAATAGGTAAGGCGGTGGTACCAATCCGGGCGAGTTACTGCTAAACTCTACCACCTAGTCAGACGTCACGGTGTTAGTGACGCTGAGCCTATGATCAGGAAAGCAGATGGTCTATTCTGCAAAGGATCCCGGACCAACACGGGGCATATTAGGGGGGAGGGGAGTTATTAGATTCTATTGGTTTTATTTTGATCGTGGATATTCCTTTTAAGTTAACATCTACAAATAGTACTTAATATCTATCACATGATTCTAGTAACGACTTACATAATCATATAAAGTGGATCATTAACGTTGGGCTCCAATAATAGTTTAAAATTCAAAAGACGCTGCCGATGTCGTGACATGTGATGAATACAAATGAGTTATTTAATTTATTACAGTTACTAATCGACAAACATATAGGGCAATTACGAAATCTTCGAAGTACCTATCGTATACTAAAATCCTATTTTTATTTTCTTTGATCAAATTAGAATTAAGATTTTAAATCACTTTAAATCGGGTTTAAACAAGTAAAACTATGTGTTTTCAAATTTTGATGTTTTCATTAATGCGATAGTATTATTTCTAATTCTAAAATTTCGATCCTGCTACAATTCGATCAATATTAATCGTCTATATTCTAAAAAATAAAAGTATTTAACACATTTTTACTGACACTAGTGGTCGCCCATTGATCGAAATTCGACCATAATAAATTTAAACATCTTGTTGATAGAAACGCCATCTTCATTTCTCAAGACCTACTACTTTGTTTCGAAACTTTATTGTGCGCCATCTGTGATCTTTTATCGTTATCTTCGATGTATTTGTTTGTGTGTGTATGTATGGTAATGTGGCTAATGTTTTATTTATTGATTTAATGTAACTTATAAGCATTATTATTGAAAAATACTAGCGTTCTGCAATTCTCCTACACATAAACTATAAGTTTGCCAAATTTTATGCTCCTGCGTCCTTGCAATTTTCGTAAAAAGGGGTCCAAAGTTTTGACATCACGTATTAATATATAGATAAGTTATTCAAATTCAGTTATGTAATTTGCTTCGACTTTAAAAACGTATTAAGATAAATATAACAATAGCAGCGTATCCGGTAAGTAAAGATATTAAAGACTTCTTAATAACTTTGAAATCATTCGGTGCGCTTGAACATAAGTATAGGAATGCGTTATTAGCTATTTAAGTATATGTGGTTAAATATTTCTGACCATTATGACAGTCTTCTTCATGGACTTAAAGATTAGAATATTTTAAAAAAGCTGCCAGGTTTCGCCAAACACAACTAGGTTTTTTACCTTAAGTTGTTGTTTATCAAATTAATTGTGTATCATAATTCAGGCACAGTCTAACAAGTAACAATGCCATAAGGTTGTCATGCCACAATTTGGCTAGGAACTTGTTATAAAGCAATTAATATTAACTTTTGGTTCATCTTTCCACAGGACGAAGCCGGTGCTCGGGACGTAACATTCGCAATGTAAACAAGCTAAGATGTTGCTCAACTTCTGCAAGTGCTGCCAGTAGTAAGTATCATATCCCCATATCGGTCTGGGTTCGCTGAATATAATAGGCTATCTGCCTCTCAACCACGTAGGTCGTAAGAGGCAAGGGTAGGTATAAAGCCCGGTGAAGTTGTAAAAACGGCGAGGTTGGCAACATATGGATACTTCTCATTTTTGAAAAAAAAAGAGTGTGAGTAACACTTCTGCCAACTGTAGTATTTAAATACCGGGATCGTAATTTATTTTCATGAAATATCAGTCGAATACTATAAATATAATATATGAATATCAGAAAAAAATATAATATATGAATTATTTGTATAGTTATTTCTTTTTTGTGCTGAGTCATAAAAAATGTCCTTTCCTTGGATGTGATCATTTCAGTTTTTAAGAAAAAAAACTTGTCATAAATATGTTGAAAAGTAGAAAAAGAAAAAAAAAGGTAAAAAATACTAAAAAAATACAATGTCTACATTTCAAAAATATTAATTAAACTTGATAACCGGAACTTGATTTGAAAGTGAATTTACCAAACAAAAAGAATAATAAAATAAATAAATTAGATTTTGTACTAAAATATGTATGCATTATTTACAAAAACTGTCACCTTCTTGTAGAATGTCACTTCTATGAATGACATTAATGTATGTAATGTCACTTCCATAGATATAGGTCACTACCATGGGGTGTTTTGTTTTTCAAATCCTGATAGATGACTACCTACTTTAAAGGCTGCAAGCTCTTTGAAAATTTTTCCCTAAAAGTGAAATGCCAAATCTAATAAGATCATACATCACTAATATTTAAAAGACAATTTCATCTGGTTATGTATTTTTGTAACTAAGAATGAGAATTACCAATATTAGTCATTAAAAAAGAAAAAAAAGAGAAGGTCTTTCCCAACAAGGCCAATGATGGTATAGTGATATGCAGCAACTAGCCTAGGCAATTATCCACCGATTTACGTATTCCCGCCGCCATAATGACTCGGTCATGTACCGGTCTAGAGAGGCAGCCGGTTCGGAGACCTCTCACTTAAAAATATACAATTAAGTCATCGAATCGAAAAAAATATAACTCGCAACCTTCATCTTTCGCTGACGATGCGCTGTTATTTGAGCTACTGAACTTAAAATCGTACGTTATACATTTTAAATGCTTTCACAATAGCGTCTTTCAATAGCGTCTATAGTTATGTCATGTTCTTCATTGCATATGAAATAGAAAATCTTATTTTGTTAAAATTCTACTGATATTAGAAATGCGAAAGTTTGTAAGGATGTGTGTATGTTTGTAACTCTTTCACGCTTGAATGGCAGAACGGGTTTGTCTGAAATTTAGAACAAAGATAGATTGTAACCAGGGTTAACATATACGCTACTTTTAATCGCGACCGCACAACGGGTTCCTGCGAAAACGCGGGTGAAGCGTCTGGTAACAGCTAGTTTGCCATATTTTTGTTTGTCTTAAGACATTTTTAAACGAATCCTTAAATTGAGGAGGTTATAATTTCTATAAATATAGGATTCTATAAATATATCGCCTCTGTGGTCTGGCGGTTCAGTTGTTGGACTTGACTGCATGAGAGGTCCCGGGTTCGAATCCCGGGTCGGGCACCAAAAAGAAAATTGGGTTTTTCCAATTTTCTAAAAAAAATGTTGCTCGGGATAGGATATGTGCCCGGTTGGCGATAGGCTTGCCACCTATCACATTGTGCCCTGGTTGTGCCTCTGCCTACCTCTTCGGGGATATGGACGTGAAGATACTTTAAATACAGGATATTAATAACAAGTTTGTTAATCGATGCCTTCAAAGATATTTCTGAACCGCTTTCAAAATATTTTTATTTGAAACACCGTCTTTCCAAGATCGTACAATAATTACCAAATCCCTTAATACTATCAAATCCACTGATGATGGAATCGCAGCGAAATTTAGAAATAGACTTAATTTTTGTGTACAGAGACATTGTTTACTTTTTTGGTAAATTGAAATCGAAGCCGTTTTTGCGGTTTTAGTACTTATTAAAATATTAATTATAATTTTAGTACTTACTTATTACAATTTGTGATACACGTAATTAAACTATATCACAGTAGATTATAGTAGTAGATTTCTCTTATCACATGACTAATAAATAAAAGGAGAATATATATGAAAAACAATTAACTTTTAAACTTTAAAACCTCTTTGAAAAAAAATCTCATCGACATGAATTCGAAAATTGATTTAAAGTCCTTACCGTACATGAAATTTTCGTTTTATTGAACACACTATTAGGGAAAACAGAGTAATAGTAGATGGAGAAAGGATTTTGCGTTCCTATGATTAAATAGTAGGCACAATCCGGATAAGCCTAGGATAAGAATGACGATGATAATAGCAAATATGAGCAGAAAGTTTAAAATGACGTATACAATTTTATCAAATCCAAACTTTCCGAATTTGCTTCCGATAAGAACCACTCACTCAAGTGTCAAGATAACCCTTGAAAAATATGGAAAATTTAATATTATACTAGCATACGTCATGTTTAAGTTACTTCGTTAATGCAAGAATTGTGTGAAAATGTAAGAAAGATTTTAAAATAGTGTATATTGTAATATTTATGCAACTTTACTTGGCATGATTAAAAATATTAAAATAATAAAAGTTCACGAATTTAACCATACTATTAACCCGATAATTTTAGAGTTAAATTGTAAAAACAGAGTAAATTTGATGTGTGAAGTGAAATAAAATTGTTTTAAGTAAGTAAAAAATAATTTTAAACTATTTCTATACCTAAAATGATACGTTAGTACGAAAGCTCAATAAAAATATAAGTACAAAATTTCTTATGTAGCAGTAAAAGTGAAATAAAAATAGATTACCTAATCTTAATTGGTGTATATTAATCAGACGTTGATAAGTGATAGTTATGCTAAACACATTATATTTAACTTTGAGTATAGTAAAAGTTATAATTGTAATTGTAAATGTTGAATACGTTATGCTTATTTTATCCTCTCTATTTATTTAATACCAGTTTTTTTTTCATTTATAAAATTAACTAGCAGCCAGCCCCGGCTGTCCACGGTTATAAAATATACATGTAAACCTTCCTCTTCAATCACTTCATCTATTTAAAAAAACTGCATTAAAATCTACACGTTTTTTGGAGTTAACACTTGTACTTATCAACTGTATACTTTGTTTCACACTTTCTGTTACTTTCTAGCCAACCGGTTTCACTTTTTACAGCATCATCAGGACTTTGAAACTAAAGATAAAAAGGACTTTTTTGATTTAACGTTCAATACCTATTTGGTTAGATGTTACTGACGGTACCCACATATAAAAACGTCAACAGTAAACAAACCACATCAAAGTTATACTACAGCAATTCTATTTCCCCCAAAAATAGGGATTACCGTTAGATTGCAAAATGTCATTGTATTAAAAAATAAAATAAAATTATATGTCAACTTATAGAAAAATAAATTTAGAAAAAAAAAACAAAAAATATTTCTAAATGATGTAACTTCGATTTATGTTAAGTTTTAAATTATTGCTTATATATTTGGGCACTATATTGAGTCTTTTATATGTGGTATTAAACCATAAATGTTCGTTTACTTTCATTAGTTTTATCTTTAGTTTTTTGTATAAGACGATCAAATAAGGCGTATTTGCTTTCTTAATAGAAACTATACTTGCTATCATCGGCACTTGGATTAGTATAGATTCTATTAAGAAAGCAAATACGGCTTATTTGATCGTCTTATACAAAAAACTGAAGATAAAACTAATGAAAGTAAACGAACATTTATGGTTTAATACCACATGTAAAAGATGATGATGACTGAAGCAGTGTGAGTTCTTACATTAATAACAAGAAATGGAATTTTACCAAAACCTGTGTATGGAGAGTTAAAGTGACATTTCTTAAAAAACCTATCTTCTTCAACAATCTTACTTGTTTTTCCAGCTGTCTGGAGACGATGTACTGGAAATGCTGCGAGGAGAGATTTTGTTTCGACAAGAAAATTGCACTATACACGTAAGTAAATTTACATAAATAATTAATTCGTACGAACGTTTTTATACCGCACGTATAGACTTGCTTTCACCGTATTAAAATATTCGACCATAATCGTCGCTTTTACTGATTTTTGCGAAATTGTGCTTGAACTTAAAAGCAGTTTCTTTTTTTTTAATGTATACGTGATGCCAAAACTTTGGACCCCTTTTCACGAAAATTGCGAGGACGCAGGAGCCGAAAATTTTGGCACACTTGTTTATGTGTAGAAGTGCAGAACACTAACATTTTTTTTAAATAATAATACTTATAGGCTTGCCACCTATCACATTGTGGGACTTAGTGTCTTCGGCTAGTCGTGGGTGCCCTGGTTGTGCCTCTGCCTTACCTCTTCGGGGATATGGGCGTGAAGATACTTTCTTATAAAATTATATTAAATCAACAAATAAAACATTACCCAGACTACCATGCATTTGACACACACAAACAAATATATTGATGATAACGATAAAAGATCACAGATAGCGCACTATAAAGTTTGGAAATAAAGTAGTTGGTCTTGAGAAATGAAGATGGCGTTCTTAACAACAAGATATTAAAATGTATTATGGTCGAATTTCGACCAATGGCGACCATTCAAACTAACTAGACCTTTTTCATTTTGTGAAAGATGAACGTTTCTCAGTTATTGTGTTGAAATCAAATAGGAGCATGTATTCTAAGGAAGTATCAGCTATCAAACATGTGGAGAGAAAATTACATAATTTAGTGAAATTTTATATATTTTAATATAGTGGGACTTAATTTCTTCGGTTAGTCGTAGGAGCCCTGGTTGTGCCTCTGCCTATCAGTTTGGGGATATGGGCGTGAAGATACTTTATATTTTATAGGCTTTTTGCTATGTTCATAAAAGAATTAAATAAAATTTAGTAGTATGTGGCGCCTAGTATCTTTGTGGACCTTTGCTGGAAATCTTAACTTTTAGAAATAATAACTATAGGTACTTTTGTTTAACTAACGTTAAAACAATATGGTTGCATTTTGTTAACGCTATTAAAATATGTTCCTTGATCAGTCTCATGATTGCTCCACAGTGAATATAGCATACACTGAGAAACAATCGGATTTTACTGAGTGACTAAGGTTTGACGAAAGAGGTTCATCGGATCTCACGCTATTAAGAACAATATTGCAACATTCTACGTACCTATCTTAAGTAGCTATCAGGAAGCGTCGTTATATAAAATGTTAATAATCTGTCACCAAAGGCCGTCTAATCTAATCTACAACGGGTATATCAAAGACAGATTATATTTATCTGGTTATCAATGCAATTTGCAAGGTATATTATTAAACTTATATTGCTTACAATGTTCGACCTTATGTTAGAAATAATATGGTGCAAATGTTTTAAAACATTATGCATGTTATTACAAATAGGTCATAAAATATAATTTCATTGCTTTGTTCAGATTTTTAAACGTATTACCTTAGGCGTATATCACTTGATAATAATCGTAGTGTGATAAAATGGTCGTAGTTCTGTAATCGGTGTTTAACTAAAACTGTTCCTTTGTTTATACTTCCTTTAAATAATAAAATAAGGTGTATGCAAATTCACAATACAAATAATTTTTTGAAACTAAACCGCTTAATTATCTTAATGAGCGTGGAGGTAGTTAAAGAATTTTTTTTATGATATTGGAAGGCAACCAAGCAGAACGATTTCCTGATAGTAAGAAATTCACGCCGCCTAGAGACACCAACGGTGGTAATGGTGCGTTACCAATCTGAGGCCGGAATTTTAGCCCTCGAACAAAAGTAAGTTTACCGGCTACCTTACCCTCCGAACCGGAACACGTCATGACGCTATGGCGGCAGGAATAGGTAAGGCGGTGGTACCAATCCGGGCGAGTCGCTGCAAAACTCGACCACCTAGTCAGATGTAACGGTGCTAGTAACGGTAAGCCTATGCTCGCCTTTTACGAGCTGCCTGGCACTGGAAGGCAGATGGTCTATACTTTAAAGGAGCCAGGACCAACACGGGGAAGATCCAGGATTATAGGTTACTTTTTATATAATATAGGTTATTTTTTATTATTTTTTTATCTACAAAAACAAAAAATATGATGTCAACAAATGTATAGATATGGAAATACACGCGAGATCCAATGATTCTCCTTAAAGACAAAATCTCAGTCATTTTGTCAAAGCTGAAAGTTTCTTAGTGTGTGTAACTAACTCTCTTAAAAACTTTGGGACTAATTTGAAATTGGAAAATTTGGATCATATCGTCACAGGTATGCGGTAGTGAAGCTTTACTAAAATAAGTGCTAGGGATTTGAAGTGTCGAAAGTATAATATTATATCCAACAAACATCCAGCATAATCACTACATAGTATAAAGTATTAAACAAAGGTGCTTCCACTGTTCCTATGTCACTTCGTATGTTAAATCTTTAAAACTACGCAACGGATTTTGATGCGGTTTTTTTTAATAGATAAAGTGATTGAAGAGGAAAGTTTAGTTTAGTTCGGTTGACGGTAGGCTCACCTTGTAGATCTTGATGACTTCGGCTAGTCTTGAGTGCCCTAGTTGTGCCTCTACCTACTACGAAATCTATGGTTATGGCCGTAAAATACATTTTATAGATAAAATTCGGCATATACGCTGTAACATTATAAAATATTATGTTTGTTGTGATAAAATTTAGAAAAGTGTATAGGTTTCCTTCCAGTTACAATTTAAAAAGAGTTTTGGTTGATGGTGTAGTGCTGGAACAAGTAAATGAAATTGTATATCTTGGTTGGCTTTTAGAATGGATGGAAGGTACACAGCGGATGTAGAGAGGAGAGTGAGTGCAGGGAATAGTGTGAATGGAGCGTTGGGTAAGCTATTCCAAAGCGAGGTTTTGAGTCAAAAAGCTAGTCTCGCTTTGCATAATTCTGTGCTTATTCCAACGTTATTGTATGGAAGCGAGAGTTGGGTATGTCAGAAAGAGCATGAAAGTAGGATAAATGCGGTCGAAATGAGAGCACTACGGAAAATCTGTCGTGTAACGCTCGCTGACCGCATTCGTAACAGTGAGATCTGAGAAAGAGTGGAATTGAAAGAAAGTATTGGTGTTAAAATGCGAAAGGACATGATCCGCTGGTTCGGTCATGTGGAAAGAATGACAGATGAAAGATTGATAAAGCAGATATACAATGCGAATGTGGATGGATGTTGGTACCCGAGGAGACCAAGGCTGACATTTCACGATCAGATCAATCGGATATTATCCGAGGGTGGTATCAACAGTCTCCAAAACCGGCGTGTTTGTATGAAAAGGGTAATGAATGTAAAGGAAGCAAGACAAGTTTGTCAGGATCGTGAGGTCTGGCACTCGATACTCTCTGCTTACTCCGTAAAGGACTTGGCGTGAGGATATGTATGTATGTACAATTTAGAAAAGTGCATAGGTTTCCTACAATCATTTTTATGACGACAGGTGTTTGTAAGAAACGGCGTGTCTTTTCGTCTTCGTAGGAAAATCTAAAAGAACTGTTTCTGGTTTGAGAAAATAAAGCAAACATTCTATATATACAACTATGGAACTAGCATCAGCAAAAATCAATATGATCCAAACTTCATCTCTGTAGTGACCACCTGTGTTAAAAATATTATTGAAAAAAATCACCTTATCAAATTATAAACCTTATACCTATAACCTTATATACCTTGACCTGATTTAAAAAAACTTTTTTTTTTTTTTTTGAAT